>CM036774.1:24892191-25029691 GCA_020796225.1 Arion vulgaris | reverse complement strand
TTCCCAAAGTGTGTCCTATCCAGCGCCAGCGTGTTCTTTTAACCTCTTGGTTCACTTGTCTGTCTTGTTCTCTCAATAAGTTCCTCATTTGTGGCCCTATCATATCAACTAAAACAGTAGACCATATCAGCGACTATTATAACTAACTTCACTACTTTGTTTTAGCACATTTTTTGAAGACTTCGTTTTTTTAAGTTGTTCTACAAATAAAGTGTAGTGAGACTTTAAAAACACACTGTACTAAGGATGTACATATGTGGAGATAAATGATGATCTACATCATCTGATGTGGTATATGATGATAATGATAAGATGATAAGTTTTTGTTAAAATTTGAAACAAATAATACTTGTATCACACATGTATCAAATAGCACAGAATTGGTAGGCGTATTTGAGTAAGGTACACTGGTAACAAGAACACGTTGTGTTTACAACATTTAGTTTATCAAGCCGTCATTATGAAGAACTTGAAAGCGTTGTTGATGAGGAAGGTGATGGTGTAGTGGTGGTAGACTGTTGGTTGTCAAGGTCAAATATCTCTTTCAAAAGTGGCATTACGTAAAAGAAGTCTGGTGTGGTATCAAACACATGCCCTTTCAGATTGTCACTGAACTGGTCTACAATTTGGCATAAATCTGGAACCAGCATAAGAAGTTTCGCTAACAAAACCTGAAAGAGATAAAGAAATATCAGAATTGGTTTATTAACATGTTCTCATTATCAAGTAGCTTGTCCCTTCCAGAACTTAGCTCCCATGACAGCAGTCCTGAAAAACTCTCTGTTCTGTGAAAGTTGGTAGGCATCAGTAGCAGTTATTCTCAGATCGTCAATGACATCTTGCACCCATCGTCTTCTAGGTCTTCCTCTCATTCTTCTTCCAGGCACCATTCCCTCCAAAATTATCTTCTCTAGACACTTATATCGTTTGATGTGTCCTAGATTTTATGCTCTTTAATAACCAACTCTCTTTAATATCAAGCTGTTGCAGAACAGAAACATTTGTTCTTTTCTCTGTCATGATATTCTAAGTACTCTTCTGTAGCATTTGTACTTTTCTCTGTCCATGATATTCTAAGTACTCTTCTGTAGCATTTGTTCTTTTCTCTGTCATGATATTCTAAGTACTCTTCTGTAGCATTTGTTCTTTTCTCTGTCCATGATATTCTAAGTACTCTTCTATAGCATTTGTTCTTTTCTCTGTCCATGATATTCTAAGTACTCTTCTGTAGCATTTGTTCTTTTCTCTGTCCATGATATTCTAAGTACTCTTCTGTAACATTTGTTCTTTTCTCTGTCCATGATATTCTAAGTACTCTTCTGTAGCATTTGTTCTTTTCTCTGTCCATGATATTCTAAGTACTCTTCTGTAGCATTTGTTCTTTTCTCTGTCCATGATATTCTAAGTACTCTTCTGTAACATTTGTTCTTTTCTCTGTCCATGATATTCTAAGTACTCTTCTGTAACATTTGTTCTTTTCTCTGTCCATGATATTCTAAGTACTCTTCTGTAGCATTTGTTCTTTTCTCTGTCCATGATATTCTAAGTACTCTTCTGTAGCATTTGTTCTTTTCTCTGTCCATGATATTCTAAGTACTCTTCTGTAGCATTTGTTCTTTTCTCTGTCCATGATATTCTAAGTACTCTTCTGTAGCATTTGTTCTTTTCTCTGTCCATGATATTCTAAGTACTCTTCTATAGCATTTGTTCTTTTCTCTGTCCATGATATTCTAAGTACTCTTCTGTAGCATTTGTTCTTTTCTCTGTCTATGATATTCTAAGTACTCTTCTGTAGCATTTGTTCTTTTCTCTGTCCATGATATTCTAAGTACTCTTCTGTAGCATTTGTTCTTTCTCTGTCCATGATATTCTAAGTACTCTTCTGTAGCATTTGTTCTTTTCTCTGTCCATGATATTCTAAGTACTCTTCTGTAGCATTTGTTCTTTTTTCTGTCCATGATATTCTAAGTACTCTTCTGTAGCATTTGTTCTTTTCTCTGTCCATGATAATTTAAGTACTCTTCTGTAGCATTTGTTCTTTTCTCTGTCCATGATATTCTAAGTACTCTTCTGTAGCATTTGTTCTTTTCTCTGTTCATGATATTCTAAGTACTCTTCTGTAGCATTTGTTCTTTTCTCTGTCCATGATATTCTAAGTACTCTTCTGTAGCATTTGTTCTTTCCTCTGTCCATGATATTCTAAGTACTCTCCTGTAGCATTTGTTCTTTCTCTGTCCATGATATTCTAAGTACTCTTCTGTAGCATTTGTTCTTTTCTCTGTCCATGATATTCTAAGTACTCTTCTGTAGCATTTGTTCTTTTCTCTGTCCATGATATTCTAAGTACTCTTCTGTAGCATTTGTTCTTTTCTCTGTCCATGATATTCTAAGTACTCTTCTGTAGCATTTGTTCTTTTCTCTGTCCATGATATTCTAAGTACTCTTCTGTAGCATTTGTTCTTTTCTCTGTCCATGATATTCTAAGTACTCTTCTGTAGCATTTGTTCTTTTCTCTGTCCATGATATTCTAAGTACTCTTCTGTAGCATTTGTTCTTTTCTCTGTCCATGATATTCTAAGTACTCTTCTGTAGCATTTGTTCTTTTCTCTGTCCATGATATTCTAAGTACTCTTCTGTAGCATTTGTTCTTTTCTCTGTCCATGATATTCTAAGTACTCTTCTGTAACATTTGTTCTTTTCTCTGTCCATGATATTCTAAGTACTCTTCTGTAGCATTTGTTCTTTTCTCTGTCCATGATATTCTAAGTACTCTTCTGTAGCATTTGTTCTTTTCTCTGTCCATGATATTCTAAGTACTCTTCTGTAACATTTGTTCTTTTCTCTGTCCATGATATTCTAAGTACTCTTCTGTAACATTTGTTCTTTTCTCTGTCCATGATATTCTAAGTACTCTTCTGTAGCATTTGTTCTTTTCTCTGTCCATGATATTCTAAGTACTCTTCTGTAGCATTTGTTCTTTTCTCTGTCCATGATATTCTAAGTACTCTTCTGTAGCATTTGTTCTTTTCTCTGTCCATGATATTCTAAGTACTCTTCTGTAGCATTTGTTCTTTTCTCTGTCCATGATATTCTAAGTACTCTTCTATAGCATTTGTTCTTTTCTCTGTCCATGATATTCTAAGTACTCTTCTGTAGCATTTGTTCTTTTCTCTGTCTATGATATTCTAAGTACTCTTCTGTAGCATTTGTTCTTTTCTCTGTCCATGATATTCTAAGTACTCTTCTGTAGCATTTGTTCTTTTCTCTGTCCATGATATTCTAAGTACTCTTCTGTAGCATTTGTTCTTTTCTCTGTCCATGATATTCTAAGTACTCTTCTGTAGCATTTGTTCTTTTCTCTGTCCATGATATTCTAAGTACTCTTCTGTAGCATTTGTTCTTTTCTCTGTCCATGATAATTTAAGTACTCTTCTGTAGCATTTGTTCTTTTCTCTGTCCATGATATTCTAAGTACTCTTCTGTAGCATTTGTTCTTTTCTCTGTTCATGATATTCTAAGTACTCTTCTGTAGCATTTGTTCTTTCTCTGTCCATGATATTCTAAGTACTCTTCTGTAGCATTTGTTCTTTCCTCTGTCCATGATATTCTAAGTACTCTCCTGTAGCATTTGTTCTTTTCTCTGTCCATGATATTCTAAGTACTCTTCTGTAGCATTTGTTCTTTTCTCTGTCCATGATATTCTAAGTACTCTTCTGTAGCATTTGTTCTTTTCTCTGTCCATGATATTCTAAGTACTCTTCTGTAGCATTTGTTCTTTTCTCTGTCCATGATATTCTAAGTACTCTTCTGTAGCATTTGTTCTTTTCTCTGTCCATGATATTCTAAGTACTCTTCTGTAGCATTTGTTCTTTTCTCTGTCCATGATATTCTAAGTACTCTTCTGTAGCATTTGTTCTTTTCTCTGTCCATGATATTCTAAGTACTCTTCTGTAGCATTTGTTCTTTTCTCTGTCATGATATTCTAAGTACTCTTCTGTAGCATTTGTTCTTTTCTCTGTCCATGATATTCTAAGTACTCTTCTGTAGCATTTGTTCTTTTCTCTGTCCATGATATTCTAAGTACTCTTCTGTAGCATTTGTTCTTTTCTCTGTCTATGATATTTTAAGTACTCTTCTGTAGCATTTGTTCTTTTCTCTGTCCATGATATTCTAAGTACTCTTCTGTAGCATTTGTTCTTTTCTCTGTCCATGATATTCTAAGTACTCTTCTGTAGCATTTGTTCTCTTCTCTGTTCATGATATTCTAAGTACTCTTCTGTAGCATTTGTTCTTTTCTCTGTTCATGATATTCTAAGTACTCTTCTGTAGCATTTGTTCTTTTCTCTGTTCATGATATTCTAAGTACTCTTCTGTAGCATTTGTTCTTTCTCTGTCCATGATATTCTAAGTACTCTTCTGTAGCATTTGTTCTTTTCTCTGTCCATGATATTCTAAGTACTCTTCTGTAGCATTTGTTCTTTTCTCTGTTCATGATATTCTAAGTACTCTTCTGTAGCATTTGTTCTTTTCTCTGTCATGATATTCTAAGTACTCTTCTGTAGCATTTGTTCTTTTCTCTGTCCATGATATTCTAAGTACTCTTCTGTAGCATTTGTTCTTTTCTCTGTCCATGATATTCTAAGTACTCTTCTGTAGCATTTGTTCTTTTCTCTGTCCATGATATTCTAAGTACTCTTCTGTAGCATTTGTTCTTTTCTCTGTCCATGATATTCTAAGTACTCTTCTGTAGCATTTGTTCTTTTCTCTGTCCATGATATTCTAAGTACTCTTCTGTAGCATTTGTTCTTTTCTCTGTCCATGATATTCTAAGTACTCTTCTGTAGCATTTGTTCTTTTCTCTGTCTATGATATTCTAAGTACTCTTCTGTAGCATTTGTTCTTTTTTCTGTCCATGATATTCTAAGTACTCTTCTGTAGCATTTGTTCTTTCTCTGTTCATGATATTCTAAGTACTCTTCTGTAGCATTTGTTCTTTTCTCTGTCCATGATATTCTAAGTACTCTTCTGTAGCATTTGTTCTTTTCTCTGTTCATGATATTCTAAGTACTCTTCTGTAGCATTTGTTCTTTTCTCTGTTCATGATATTCTAAGTACTCTTCTGTAGCATTTGTTCTTTTCTCTGTTCATGATATTCTAAGTACTCTTCTGTAGCATTTGTTCTTTTCTCTGTCCATGATATTCTAAGTACTCTTCTGTAGCATTTGTTCTTTTCTCTGTCCATGATATTCTAAGTACTCTTCTGTAGCATTTGTTCTTTTCTCTGTTCATGATATTCTAAGTACTCTTCTGTAGCATTTGTTCTTTTCTCTTGCTATGATATTCTAAGTACTCTTCTGTAGCATTTGTTCTTTTCTCTGTCCATGATATTCTAAGTACTCTTCTGTAGCATTTGTTCTTTTCTCTGTCCATGATATTCTAAGTACTCTTCTGTAGCATTTGTTCTTTTCTCTGTCCATGATATTCTAAGTACTCTTCTGTAGCATTTGTTCTTTTCTCTGTCCATGATATTCTAAGTACTCTTCTGTAACATTTGTATTCAAAGACATTAATGATCTTCTCTGCCGCTTTGTCAATGTTCCAAGTCAAAGCGTTTTATTAAAATGTTTTACTGTCATCAATTACCTTTTATTTTTTTAAGCTTCATTATCTTGTGCATGTCTAGGTTTGTTCTTATTAAGTCAAGTTGACTGATTTGCTCATCATCATCATCAGGTGTCGTCTCCACATCGAAGGTTGACTGCAATGAATCTCCAGCATCCTATGTCTTTCGCTTAGTGTTGCACACTGCCAGACTGTAACTTGTCTATTTCTTAAAGTTTCCCCCCACTTATCTCTCAGTCTTCCTCTTGCTCTTCCCCCTCAACTTTCCCTCTAGTAAATGTTTTATCATGGTGTCATGTCTTTTATGTGCCCAAAATACTTTACTTGTCTGAATTTTATTTCTCTTAATAATTGTTTCTTCATGCCTAGTTTTCTAAAACTTGTTTATTTTCTACATAGTTTTTTTGGCCTCAAGACT
Organism: Arion vulgaris; assembly: GCA_020796225.1. Lineage (NCBI taxonomy): Eukaryota > Metazoa > Mollusca > Gastropoda > Stylommatophora > Arionidae > Arion > Arion vulgaris. The sequence continues at coordinate 25,023,651 of CM036774.1, read as the reverse complement.
GAATTATTTTCGTTAGTTTCAAAATTGCACTCATAGTTTGCAAAACTAAAATATCATTTCTAAATATGATTTCAAATATGACTTATTATATATAAAATTAAAGACAAATGGATGTAGTTTCATAAAATATTGACTGTATTAGCAAATATAATATTGTGTTAACTATATAGAAAATATATTAGCGTTTATTCAACATAAAAATTGAGATTTGGAGAAAAAAAATCAAACTTATGAAGGGTCTTGATGAACAATAGGTTGAATAAACAAGTCAGACTGTTCTCTTTATATTATATAGCCTTTTTCATCTTTACAGACGGTCAATTGGCAAGTGTTTTACTGTGACAACTTCTGAGTTTTCGCTTTTCTCTCTTGTCGTTCAGCTCATACTTAAGTCTCTTCTCAAAAGACTGCGCCCTTTCGTAATTTGGCTTTCCACACAACTCTGTCATCAGCTAGTCCTTCCCATGTGCTGGGATCTATAGAAAATTTTTCATTGAGGCTTTGCAGACATCTTTATATCTGAGCAGTGGTCTGCCCTGGTGCCTCTTCCTCTCCGAAAGTTCACAGAACAGCATTTGTTTTGATATGCGGCAAGTTTCCATTCTTCTCACATGTCCCAACCAGCTTAGTCGTCTACTGCTGTCTTTATATTGGTAATCCATTTATGAATACATAAACATGAAGAAAATTGTGAATTGATGCATTGTTTATTAACTTGTTTACAAACTTGCATCATGGCCATTCAGGAAAAATCTCTTTTTTCCGTTCTCCAGACTGCCTCCTACTGTTCTTCTTAATCTTCTTCCAACGTTCCATATCGATAACTTGTTAAACCATTCTTTGTGATTTGTATGTGCTCTGAGCCTAAGAGTGATTGTACGTTGTGCCAGTTATGTGCCTACAAGTAGGCCAGGACATCCGATTTTTGTGACGCTTTTTATTTACTAGGGTAGCTTTCCTAGGCCCATAGCTCAGTCGTCTCTTACGACATGCTTTGTAGATTGCAGTGTTACTATTCTTTGCTCCCCTTGCAAGACCCGGTAACACACATGCGCATTCTAGTATAACCAGCGGGAATATTGTTCTTCTTCTTCAGAGATCTCTGGTCATGCGATTATTTTACTGTGAACCAGCGGGAATATTGTTCTTCTTCTTCAGAGATCTCTGGTCATGCGATTAATTTACTGTGAACCAGCGGGAATATTGTTCTTCTTCTTCAGAGATCTCTGGTCATGCCCTTAATTTACTGTGAACCAGCGGGAATATTGTTCTTCTTCTTCAGAGATCTCTGGTCATGCGATTATTTTACTGTGAACCAGCGGGAATATTGTTCTTCTTCTTCAGAGATCTCTGGTCATGCGATTAATTTACTGTGAACCAGCGGGAATATTGTTCTTCTTCTTCAGAGATCTCTGGTCATGCCCTTAATTTACTGTGAACCAGCGGGAATATTGTTCTTCTTCTTCAGAGATCTCTGGTCATGCGATTATTTTACTGTGAACCAGCGGGAATATTGTTCTTCTTCTTCAGAGATCTCTGGTCATGCGATTATTTTACTGTGGACCAGCGGGAATATGATAACGAAAAAGAAGAAGAAGATAACCTTCTCTGACAACATTTAAAAAATTTATAAAGTGACCTCTGACCTTTTCTTTGGGATGGTTATGTTTCAACTCTAGACGCAAGGCTTCTATCAGATTTGCCTGCAACTCTTCCACTTGTCCAGGAGCAGATAGACCTTGACAGTCTGAAGAATGGAAAATAATATTTATTAGATAGAAAATTCACAGGAGAACATTGGTAATGAAACAAGTCAAATATTAGTAGTTGCATGCCTCTCATCATCATCAAATAGCTTGTCCTGAGCAGAACTTTGCCATGTTAACAGTCTTTCGGAATATCTCTCTCTCATAGGTCAGATGTCTTGCCTCTGCAGCCGTCATGTTAAAACCATCAGTTACATAATGAATCCATCTTCTTCGTGGTCTTCCTCTTCTTCTCTTTGCCGGTATGCTTCCTTCTATGATAGTCTTCTCCAGCCCTTCATGTCTTTTTATATGTTCAAAATACTTTACTCTTATCATTATTATTTGTAGCATCAGCCAGTTTTCTTTGATTTTGAGTTCTTTCTGGATAGATCTATTTGTTCTCTTCTCTGTCTAAGATATATGAAGGACTCTTCTATAACATTTATATTCAAAAGCACATATATGTTTTCCACTACCTTGTTAAATGTCCATGCTTCACACCCATACGTTGTCACTGGAATATGTATGCTCTTAGTATTCTGATCTTTGTTTACCCATCGGTTCCGTTCCATACTGTTTCTAATTGTGTAAAGTAATATTTTGGAAACACGACCAATAACAGCAGCTAATGAGCGGAAAGTCATAACGACAGAGATGAAGTGTCTTAGAAGAGCTGCAGGTGTGACAATAAGTCTGACCAACACTATGTTACCAGTGTCAAACATGGCCAATAACAGCAGCTAATGAGCGGAAAATCATAATAACAGAGATGAGGTGTCTTAGAAGAGCTGCAGGTGTGACAATGAGGTCTGACCAACACTATGTTACCAGTGTCAAACATGGCCTATAACAGCAGCTAATGAGCGGAAAATCATAACGCCAGAGATGAGGTGTCTTAGAAGAGCTGCATGTGTGACAATAAGTCTGGCCAACACCATGTTACCAGTGTCAAACATGGCCAATAACAGCAGCTAATGAGCGGAAAATCATAACGACGGAGATGAAGTGTCTTAGAAGAGCTGCAGGTGTGACAATAAGTCTTGCCAACACCATGTTACCAGTGTCAAACATGGCCAATAACAGCAGCTAATGAGCGGAAAATCATAACGACAGAGATGAGGTGTCTTAGAAGAGCTGCAGGTGTGACAATAAGTCTGACCAACACTATGTTACCAGTGTCAAACATGGCCAATAACAGCAGCTAATGAGCGGAAAATCATAACGCCAGAGATGAGGTGTCTTAGAAGAGCTGCATGTGTGACAATAAGTCTGGCCAACACCATGTTACCAGTGTCAAACATGGCCAATAACAGCAGCTAATGAGCGGAAAATCATAACGACGGAGATGAAGTGTCTTAGAAGAGCTGCAGGTGTGACAATAAGTCTTGCCAACACCATGTTACCAGTGTCAAACATGGCCAATAACAGCAGCTAATGAGCGGAAAATCATAACGACAGAGATGAGGTGTCTTAGAAGAGCTGCAGGTGTGACAATAAGTCTGACCAACACTATGTTACCAGTGTCAAACATGGCCAATAACAGCAGCTAATGAGCGGAAAATCATAACGCCAGAGATGAGGTGTCTTAGAAGAGCTGCAGGTGTGACAATAAGTCTGGCCAACACCATGTTACCAGTGTCAAACATGGCCAATAACAGCAGCTAATGAGCGGAAAATCATAACGACGGAGATGAAGTGTCTTAGAAGAGCTGCAGGTGTGACAATAAATCTGGCCAACACTATGTTACCAGTGTCAAACATGGCCAATAACAGCAGCTAATGAGCGGAAAATCATAACGACGGAGATGAAGTGTCTTAGAAGAGCTGCAGGTGTGACAATAAGTCTGGCCAACACTATGTTACCAGTGTCAAACATGGCCAATAACAGCAGCTAATGAGTGGAAAATCATAACGACAGAGATGAGGTGTCTTAGAAGAGCTGCAGGTGTGACAATAAGTCTGACCAACACTATGTTACCAGTGTCAAACATGGCCAATAACAGCAGCTAATAAGCGGAAAATTATAACGACAGAGATGAGGTGTCTTAGAAGAGCTGCAGGTGTGACAATAAGTCTGGCCAACACCATGTTACCAGTGTCAAACATGGCCAATAACAGCAGCTAATGAGCGGAAAATCATAACGACAGAGATGAGGTGTCTTAGAAGAGCTGCAAATGTGACAATAAGTCTGACCAACACTATGTTACCAGTGTCAAACATGGCCAATAACAGCAGCTAATGAGCGGAAAATCATAACGACAGAGATGAGGTGTCTTAGAAGATCTGCATGTGTGACAATAAGTCTGACCAACACCATGTTACCAGTGTCAAACATCCCCAATAACAGCAGCTAATGAGCGGAAAATCATAACGACAGAGATGAGGTGTCTTAGAAGAGTTGCAGGTGTGACAATAAGAGACAAAATTAGAAATGAAGAAATCAGAAGGAGACTGGATGTGAAACCAATCATGCAATTCATAAAATAACAACAGATTAAATGGTTTGGACATCTGGCAAGAATGCCCTGGTATCGCCTACCACAGAGAGCCACACAGAAAGTATAATGAGTACAAAGCAAAAGGAAGATCACGCAAAAGATGGAGCGACAGCATCAAGAACAGCCTTACGAAAATGAATATCAGCTTACAGTGCCTTAAAACAAGCACACACAAGATCACTACACCCCAAAAAAACCCCACAAAACAACCCACTTCTATAAAAAGTAAATGCGGAAGAGAAAAGAAGAATATTTTGGGCAAGGTTTCTCTGTGTGCAGGCCTGATTTAAAACCTCATTTGTTTTCTTTCTTGTCTTCAATATGTGTTCTGTCAATGATAACTTAAGTTAATAGAGTAATTTCCCTTACCTTGTGTTAAAAGTACCGCTGAAAAAAGCGCCATCTCTCCGGTAGCAAGACCAAACGAATGAACCTTGTCCATGACAATCATCGTGTGTCCTAACAGCCAGGCCATTTGTTCACAGATATAGAATGAGTTCCTTCTTACACGTAGACCGCCACTTAATGTGTCCAGTTGTACAAAATTTGGTGTGATCACCGAGTCGAGCTGAAGAGACATAATAATGACAAGTTATACTTATTCAAGCAACAGATCAGTGTTTGTTATGTGGGGGATTGGGGTCTCTTTGGTGTAAAGGTTATGTACTTGTCTTTCGTGGTGAAGGTACTAGGTTCGCTCCCTCGTGGAGTGATCTGTATATTTTTCCAGAGATTCCTGACCTCAGCGGAGGTGAGATCGAGTTCCCAGTCCTATTGAAAATCTTGGCATATCCTTACAGGACGTAGCCATCAACCACAGTAAATGAGTCGTTGATTTTCTAGACAACACTTATACGTTCAGTAGTTTGCTATTGCTTTCTAACGGAGGCAGACGATAAAACGTAGGTCCCGTGTTTAATTTGAACACGTAAAAGAACCATTGGCAATTCAAAATCGAGATGAGAAGGCTGGAAAGCCGCTGCCTGAGCAAAATTCATTAGAAAAGATTAAAAATAAAAATTCCTACAAAATATCTTCACCATCTTCAAAATTACAAGAAAACCCTCGCCTATGCTACAGAGTTCGTGCACTGTCGCTGAGATCGTCCTGTGTAAGAAAGATATATTAGCACATATGGTTACTCACCGAAGTGCAATGATTAAGGTCTTATAAATCAATCAATCAATCAAATCAATCAATCAATCAATCAAATCTATGCAGAAGACTAACTTCCAGTTTACGCTCACCAGAGAAACTTGATAGCATAGTGATTAGTGCACTTGTTTTGTAGGCTAGTGGGCCCGGGGTCATGTCCAGAGTTGAATCAGGTTTCTCAAGTCAACCCAGTCCCAATTTTAGATCATAAAAACACCGAGATTGTTTTGTTTCGTGATGTGGTTTGTGAGGGAAATTGGTGCTGCAAGATGACTCGTCAGGTGACGTGTCTTATCAGAAAGTAGCTTCTACGGTCTTATTAATGCGTTCCCTTTTCCGTTTTCCATGTGGGTTCCACTCAAGTGCTTGTTTAGTGACACTTGTCTGTGTCTTCTGTAGGGTATGTCCGACACATCGCTATTTTTTCCTCTTAAGGCGGAGACCCCAGAAATAGGGTTGTATTTTTAAAATTCACAGAAAAAAACTACCGAGCATATTGTCATACAATTTGGCCAACTGTTGCAAAACGCATCGTTTTCGATGATAAACACCGTTTAGTGTATGTACTCTAATTAATTCTTTAAAAATAATTAATTTTCTTGAAAATATATTGTAAAACACCCTGCATCGGGAGAGGATTTCATAAACATAAGAAGTGCAAAGAACGCCAAACTGGCATATAATGTACATATCACCAATAGCTATAGCGTGAACCTCCAAAAATGTCTAACTCAATTGGTTTTGTAGATATGGTTTTGCAATGTAACCCTTCCAAATAAATAAAAAAATTCAAATTAGAAAAGCAATATCTCTGCTTATATACAGTTTAGACAAAAGTGGAGGTTCACGCTATAATATTGTAATATGTACATCATATGCCGTTTGGCGTTCTTTCACTTCTTATTTGTGAAATCCTCTCCCCGATACAGAGGATTTTACAAAATATTTTCAAGAAAATTAATTATTTTTAAAATAACTAACTACAGTACATACACTACATGTTGTTTATCATCGAAAACAATGTCTTTAGCAACAGGTGGCCAAATTGTATGACAATATGTTTGTTAGTTTTTTTTTCTGTGAATTTAAAAAAAATACAACCCTTGTTCTGATGGGTCTCCGCCTTAACCTGGTCAGTGTGTGTTCTTGTTCTGTTCTTATCCACAGGTCTGTGTTTGCAACTCTATCCTACCATCTCAGTCTGAAAACCCGTCGAAGACATCCGTTGACAAAGGTCTGAATCTTATTTGTATTTAACTTGGTGACCCGCCATGTTTTCGAGCCATACAGCAACACATATTTCTCATTGAAGCTGAATGTCCTGAGCTTTGTTTTAATGGAGATGGCAGTAGGTTTCCACACTGTATGCAAGATAGCAAAGGCTTGTCGGGCTTTTCTAATCCTGGCATTAATGTCCTCATCTCTCTCTTGCGCGATCGCCACCCAGACCGATGTACCAGATCTCCCCATAAATTCTATTCAGTGGAAATCTGATTCAGACAGCCCTAGCATTGGTGTGTTTTACGTCACATTTTCAGCACCATTTGGAGCTCTGGTGCTTATCCTTCGGCGATGTTTCCGGTTTCAGCCAGCGTTTACTCGGTTCGCTCTCCGTTCTGTAGCCATCTAGTGTTTTTACGGTGTGGGGTAGCTAGCCCCACGCTTCTTAGACGCCTCTTACGACATGCGTGGCAGGTAATAGTGGTTCTATTCTTTACACCCCATTTTGGGCCCCGGTAACCATTCGGGCGTTGTCCTCATCTGTACCTCCTCTTGCTCACTCATCTATGCCCCTAATATTGCCCTGACCCTGATCAAAATATTACGGTCATTATCTTAATAAAAGAGACTTACTGCCAAATGAACCACCATAAAACCATTCCGTTTCATCAGCATGATCTGGTCTCTCATAGCCAGCGAGGTAAAACCTGGAATCTTTTTAGCAAACCGGACGCTGCCTTCCATTACAGGAACTGCTAGCTCTTGGAAGCGGCTGAAGATACGTCGTGAGAAGAACTGTTCGCTGGTCAGAGTATCAAGAACTTCTGGAGGCTCCATAAGCTGCAGATATCCAGGAAGCATTAATTACATTAAACCAGTGGCGGCTCGTAATCATTTTTGTTGGTGGGGCCAGACATAAATTTTCGGGAAAATAAGGGCCGGGCCCCAATGGCCCTTAATGACGAGCCGCCACTGCATTAAACACTAATTCAGAAAACTAGTTATTAGTTGTATGAGGACTATCATCATAACACTCAAGATGTGTCCATTGCTGCTCCAATGTCCACCTCAACAAATCCAGCAGTGTGCAGCGGCCCAACACGCCAGTTTAATATTGATTAATCTTCTTGCATATTTGGTATGTCGTTCTTTTCGGGATGTATTTTTTTTTTTTTTCCGATCCAGAAGCACTTGAGCTTTTCAGCTCTTCGGCTCGGTGTCATGGACATCGTAACCCTTCGGTTCGGTGCCACGAACACCGCAAATCTGGGGAATCTGTGGCTTTTTCTGCCATCCCGCGGAATTGAGCCCGCACACACAGAGGGATAGTCACCCGTAGTTCAACGTGCTACGAACACGCTGGGCAGACGGGCTTCGGGATTTATCAATATCGACACCCATCTCTCAATCTGGTCAGTGACTGGGATCCACAACCCTAAAAATTCTCTGTTAAGAAAGGCTCTCTCAATGCGTGAAGAATATCATTTCAGTCCATGGCAGCTCCCTCAGATAACATAGCCTAGCTAGTCAGTCTATCAACTCGTTCATTACCAATGACTCCGGCCTGCGTAGGGACAAATATAAAGTAAACTTATAAGGTATTAATTATAAGACATGTTAACATGGGAAGTAGTTAACCAGAAAGAATCACCAACATCAGGATAAGAAAGAAAGCTGGAACAGAACCTAACTTGAATTACATTGAGAAACAAAGAATGAAGTGGTTCGGCTACTAAATAAGAATGTAACTAATCTCCACTGTATACAGAATCTTGAAACACGTAATAACAAATTACTGTAGTTTTACAAAATACAAAAACAATAACAATACACAGCAACGTTTCGACCAAAAGGCCTTTGTCAAGCAAACGATACAATAGGAGTGACGAATGTCACAGCACACTACATATAGACTTTGACAAAGATATTACAACGGTCAAAAAATGAATGAAAATATGTGACTAAAAACGAATAACGAAATAAATACAGAAAAACCAGAAGTGGATAAAGTCTACATAGTTTTACTGCAGCCTCCATCTATATTGATATACAGAATCGTCTACAACAGAATACCAGGAAAAAAGATGAGAGGAAGACCACGAAAAAGATGGATAGATGACATAGCAGAATCATATCTTCTTCTTCTTCGCGTTCGTTCTTTACGACCAACTTTAATCACTCTTTGTGATGTGTCTTATCTTTGCCAAGAACGTGTGTACATTGCACATTGGTTTGGTAGGCCCTAAACGCATAGACTTCTACACATTTAGGACATGTGCATCCGATTTCAGCCAAGCAGAATCATATAAAAAAGCAGGTTTAACAATCACCCAACCCACTAGTGCAGCGCAAGACAAAAACAGAAAACGGTGACACTGGGCAGTATGACGACAAAAGAAGAAAACAGTATAGGGGTTAGTGCACTTGTTTCATAAGTGTTTGGTCCCAGGATTCAATTCCCCAGTTGGAGTGCGATTTTTACAAGGCTGCATCGCTCTCAGATTTTTTTTTTCGATCCAGGAGCACTTGAGCTTTCAACTCTTCGGCTCGGTGTCATGGACATCGTAACCCTTCGGTTCGTGCCACGAACACCGTAAATCTGGAGAACCTATGACTTTTCTGCCAGCCCGTGGAATTGAACCGCACTCATATGGGCTTGTCACCCGTTGTCAAACGCGCTACGAACAATCGCTCTCAGATCAATCTCGTGTCAACTGGGTACTAGAGGAATCATCACCATTATCACAAAGCTTGTCCTGAGCAGAACTAGGCCACCATAATATTACTTTGGAATTTCTCATTTGCCAGATGTTCGGCCTCTGACGCCGCCGTCATGCTCAAATCATCAGTTACATCATGAATCCATCTTCTCTGTGGTCTTCCTCTTCTCCTCTTTACCGGATGTCTTCTTTCAAAATGACCTCTCCAACCCTTCGTGTCTAAATGCTTCAATTTTCTCATTCTTATTTGTAGCATCAGCCAGTTTTCTTTGATTTTGAGTTCTTTCTGGATAGATCTACTTGTTCTCTTCTCTGTCCATGATATACGAAGGTCTCTTCTGTAACACTTATATTCAAAAGCACATATATATTTTCCCGCTACCTTGTTAAATGGGCACACCAACACGTTGCTACTTAGAATATACATGCTCTTAGTATTCTAATCTTATAAGCGTTAGGGTAAACAAAAGGGAGAACTTACTAGATCTTCTGTATACGCTATGGTTGGAGATGAAGGCATTGAATGTGAAACAGGGGAAGGTGACTGTGATGAAATATTAAACAGAGTAGCTGCCCCAGGCATTGTCTGAGAATGAAACTGGTAAGAATGATGATTTGATTGCTGGGATTGCAGACTATGATGCAGCTGTTGGTGCTTGAAGAAGATGGTATTGCTGAATGTGTCCCTGAAGGCAGCTTTGATCAGATCTGTCAGCGATCGAAGCTCTACAATGCGTCGTGTACTGGTACATGTAAGTTCCTCTCTGTCTGCTAACAGCTTTTCACGTTCAACTTTTGGCATACGACCAAACCTCACAGCTGAAAATTGGAAATTTAAAAAAAATATTTTATTTTGATTTTTTGAATAAAACTTCTAAGCCTATTCATATTTTCCTTTTGTATACAGAGATGATTAAACAACTCAAAACAGTACGGAACGGAACTGATAAGAAAATAAAGATCAGAATACTAAGAGCATGCATATTCCCAGTGGCAGCGTATGGGCGTAAAGCATGGCCATTTAATAGAGCAGTGGAAAAACATATATGTGCTTTTGAATATAAGTGTTACAGAAGAGTCCTCCGTATATCTTGGACAGAGAAGAGAACAATTAGATAGAAGGAACTCAAAATCAAAGAAAACTGGCTGATGCTACAAATCAAGAAAGAGAAAATTGAGATATTTTGGACATATAAAAAGACACGAAGGGCTGAGAAGACCATCATGGAAGGAGGCATACTGGCAAAAAGAAGAAGAGGAAGACCACGAAGAAGATGGATTCAGTATGTAACTGATAATTTAAACATGACGACTGCAGAGGCAGGACATCTAGCCTATGAGAGAGAGAAATTCCGGAGGACTGTTGGGGTGGCAAAGTTCTGCTCAGGACAAGCTATTTGATGATGATAATACAGAGATGAAGTGTTTACAATGAATCCTAAATGCAACAAAAAGAGATAAAATCAGGAACGACGAAAACAGAAACAAGTGGGATCCTCGTCTATACTACAATATATTAACAGGTTTGGACGCGTGTCAAGGTTACAACAAGGCAGTCTTCTACAAAGAGTACCAGAACTTAGATACAATGACAACAGACCCCGAAGACGACCACTAAACGGTGGATCGACGGAATATCCGAGGCACTAAATTCAAAACTGTACAAATTGCATAGGGAGGCTCGCTCCATGTGTCTTTTTTCGGCCTGACGTCGAAAGACAAAACAGGGATAGAGAATAGACAGATAGATAGACATGACGCTGGCATTGGATAATCATGGGACCTGTTGACAAGAGTATGTGGTTATAGTTCGCTGTCTCCATATTGTGACACCAACACTGGACTACAATCTTCTTCTTCTTTTGTCGTCACACTGCTACCGGGTTGTTGCCCAGTGTCGTCATACTGCTACCGGGTTGTTGCCCAGTGTCGTGGTTTTCTGTTTTTGTTTGTGCTGTTCTGGTAGCTTGAATGATTTGTTATTTTTGCTCTTTGACAGGATTCTGCTATGCCATCTAGCCATATTTTTCGTGGTCTTTCTCTTGCCTTCTTTCCTGATGTTCTGTTGTAGAAGACTTTGTATACTGTGGAGTTTGGATGCATTCTTATTAAGTGGCCAAAGCACTTCATTCTTTGTTTCTCAATGTAATTCACTCAAGGTTATGTACCAGCTTTCTTTCTTATGCTGATGTTGGTGACTGTCTTTTCTGGTGTTGTTGGTAACTTTTCGCAGGCAGCGCATTTCCCATGTAGTTATTTTTTGTGACTGTGCTTTGCTCATTGTCCATGTATGGCTCTGATAACATAAAGTAGGTATGAAAATGCTGTTGATCATATGTTGTTTAGCTGTCAGTGAGATTTTTGGATGCCTTAACAATGGGGCTAGCTGGTAGATCACACCATTCGTTTTTGGACTCTATCTCTCTATCTAGTCTTCCGTCTTCTGTGAATATGCTTCCTAAGTATTTCAATTCTTTCACTTGGTTTATTTTAGTGCCATTGACATGGATATCTAGATTATTATGTTTTCTTCCCATATTCATTATTTCTGTTTTAGAGTTAATGATTTTCATGTCATGATTTATACAATGTGTCACTTCAATTGTTGCACTTCGGGAATGGAAGATGCTTCAATTCAGGCCACTGTTCAGATATAAAGATCTCTGTAAGGTCTCAATGAAGGAATTTTATATTGGTCCCACCAAATTAGAAAAACTAACTGATAATCGAATTAAAAACAACATTACAGAAAGGTGCAGAATCTGTCAAAGAGAAACTCAAGTATGAGCTTAGAGGCAAGAGAAACAAGTGCAAACTTAGAAGTTGTCCCAGTAACAGTTGCCAAAATGACTGCCAGTAAAGGTGAAAGGTGCTATCTATATATATCAAGTAGTAGCATGCCCATTCATCCCAGCCTGTCTGAAAAGCTCTCTGTCTCTTGCAAGTTTTCTGGCCTCATCTAGCGTCAAGGTTTCTTTCATGTCCTGATGCCACCTTCATCTTGGTCATCCCCTGCTTCGTATTAGAAGAATCATGACTTCTATTACATTTCTCTCCAAACCGCTGTGGCATTTAGTGTAGTCAAACTATTTCATCTTCAGGGACATGATATTATCTGAGTCAATGTTCCTTGATATGCAGGTATGGTGTATGGTATTTATATAATATATATCAGTGGCAGCTCTCATTAAGGGACATGGGGCCGGGCCGTATTTATTATTTTATACATTAAAATATAACCAAATCAAACCATGATTTTTCCGAAAATTTCTGTCTGGCCCCACCACCAAAAATGATCACGAGCCGCCACTGATATATATATGATCTTTTTCGTACACTTTTATACTCTCTCATTCTCTCTATCCATCTCTAAATGTATCTTACAGCCTCTCTTTCTCTCTATTTATGCCCATCTCTCTCTCTCTCTATCCCTTATACCATGTCCTATGATCCATCGCGTTTACCCAATCTCTCTCAATCACTTTGTCATATCTCTCTAGCTTGAAGATTCACCCACCATCTTGTGACATGCCAGCAAAGAGACACCTCTGGTAACGACAATACTGACACTTGTTCCTGGTGCCAGTATCTATCTTACACCTTGATCCTGCCTGACATGGTTTGTAGACCAACTGTTTCTTCAACGTTCGTCGGAAGAAACCCTACAGAAATAATAACAAGACAAACATGAATCAAATATAAAGTCAAATATTTATATTCAAGGCACTTAGCCACAGAAATCTCCTGAAGTCAAATATTTATAATTAAGTATTTCTGAAGTCAAATATTTATAATTAAGTATTTCTAAAGTCAAATATTTATAATTAAGTATTTCTAAAGTCAAATATTTATAATTAAGTATTTCTAAAGTCAAATATTTATAATTAAGTATTTCTGAAGTCAAGTATTTATAATTAAGTATTTCTAAAGTCAAATATTTATAATTAAGTATTTCTGAAGTCAAGTATTTATAAACATGTATTTCTGGAGTCAAATATTTATAATTAAGTATTTCTGGAGTCAGTTGACAGTAGTAGTCTGAAATAATAGTATTAATAGTTATAGTAATATTTGTAGTAGTAGTAGTAGTAGTAGTGGCAGTAGTAGCAGCAGTAGTAGTAGTAGTAGTAAAAGTAGTAGTATCAGTAGTAGTAGTAGCAGTAGTAGTAGTAGTAGCAGTAGTAGCAGCAGTAATAGTAGTAGTAATAGTAATAGTAGTATCAGTTAGCAGTAATAGCAGTAGTATTAACAGTCGCAGCAGTGGAAGCGTTACTGTAGTAGTAGTAGCAGTAACAGTTGTAGTAATAGTAGTAGAAGTAGTTTTAATAGTAGTAGTAGTAGTAGTAGTAGTAGTAGTAGTAGTAGTAGTAGTAGTAGTGTGAGCGTCTGTAGCTCAAGCGGTAGTGAGCTCGATCACAAACCAAGCGTACCAGGTTCAAACCCAACGGTGGGCAAGTTTGGAAGCAAATTCGTTTCCATGGAATTTTTACAAAAGGTAAAAGTAGACCTCACCGTTCAGAAAGCAATGGCAAAACTACTGAACATATAAGGTTTGCCTAGAAAATCAACGACTCGTTTACTGTGGTTGATGGCCGTCCCGTAAAGGAAATGCCACGATTTTCATTTTCAGTAGTAGTAGTAGTAGTAGTAGTAATAGTAGTAGTAGTTGTTGTTTTAATAGTAATAGTAGTAGTAGTAGTAGTAGTAATAGTAGTAATAGTAATAGTAGTTGTAGTAAAATTAGTAGTAGTAGATGTAGTAATAGTAGTATCGAAATAGGGGGAAGACTGCAGTAAAACTTGGTAAATAGGAAACACGTACAAACAAAGTACTTTGTTTGTACGTGTTTCATAGTAATAGTAGTAGTAGTTTTAATAGTAGTAGTAGTAGTAGATGTAGTAATAGTAGTAGTAGTTTTAATAGTAGTAGTAGTCGTTGTAGTAGTAGGAGTAGTAGTTGTAATAGTAGTTGTAGTAATAGCAGTATCAGCAGCAGCAGCAGTAGCAGTAGTAGTTGTAGTTGTTGTTGTAAGGATCTCAACACTGCTATAACAACATTCACCTTACTCCCCAACACTTCTATAACAACATTCACCTTACTCCCCAACACTGCTACTCCCCAACACTTCTACTCCCCAACACTTCTATAACAACATCCACCTTACTCCCCAACACTTCTACTCCCCAACACTTCTACTCCCCAACACTGCTACTCCCAACACTGCTACTCCCAACACTTCTATAACAACATCCACCTTACTCCCCAACACTGCTCCTCCCCAACACTTCTACTCCCCAACACTGCTACTCCCCAACACTTCTACTCCCCAACACTTCTACTCCCCAACACTTCTATAACAACATCCACCTTACTCCCCAACACTGCTACTCCCAACAACATTGTAACAACATTAACCCATAGCGACGCAGCTGCATTTAAAACATGCACTCTACGTCTAAGAACGGCCTTGACCGTATTGCTGTATGAATACATTACATTCACGAGCTTACCTTACAACCTTCAAAGAATGTACCCGTAATGAAACCAGAGGCTCTGTCCCCACATATTCTACAAGAACTTCAAGTTCTGCCGTGTACTGTGGCTTGCATTGCTAAGGATATTTAAAAAAAAAAAAACATTGGCCGTTGCAATCAGCGCCGTTGTGATCAATAATGATAATGTTATATATCCATTTTGTTAGCACATCCTTCATTTCATTCTATATAATATACATTTTTGAATACCGTGTATTTGAGGTCGGCCAAGATGATGGATACAGTGTAGGTGTATTTGAGGTCGGCCAAGATGATGGATACAGTGTAGGTGTATTTGTATAGATGCGTTCAAAGATTCTTCGAAACTGTATATAACAGATGTGAATTTTTCATTATAAAGGGTTATTGTGAAACATACAGTAGAATGTTTAATATTCGGAGTGGAACAGGTTAGTTCAATATCCTGAAACCGCCTGTGTAGTGTCGGGGCTCGCAAGGGGAGCAAAGAATAGTACCACTGCGACCTACAAGGCATGTTGTAAGAGGCGACTAATGTAGTCCTAGTGAAGTTACCCCATTAAATAAAAGCATTGCAGAAATCGGATGTGCTGGCCTACTTGTAGGCGCATAACTGTAACAATGTACAATCGCTCTTAGACTCAGATCACACACAAATCACATAGAGTGGTTAATAAGTGGTCGATATGGAGCGTTCGAAGAAGAAGAATCCTGAAATGTCATCAATTCAGTGACTAACACCCCCCACTGTGACTAGCACCCCCACTGTGACTAACACCCCACTGTGACTAACACCCCCACTGTGACTAACACCCCACTGTGACTAACACCCCCACTGTGACTAACACCCCACTGTGACTAACACCCCACTGTGACTAACACCCCCACTGTGACTAACACCCCACTGTGACTAACACCCCCACTGTGACTAACACCCCACTGTGACTAAATACCCCACTGTGACTACACCCACTGTGACTAACACCCCCACTGTGACTAACACCCCACTGTGACTAACACCCCCACTGTGACTAACACCCCACTGTGACTAACACCCCCACTGTGACTAACACCCCACTGTGACTAACACCCCCACTGTGACTAACACCCCCCCTGTGACTAACACCCCCACTGTGACTAACACCCCCACTGTGACTAACACCCCACTGTCACCCCACTGACAACACCTCCACTGTGACTAACACCCCCACTGTGACGGGCCCGGCAAGCTGGCAGTGCGTGTAACAATGACAACAACCAGAATATCATCAATAAATATATGTATCCTGGTGAATAAAGCATCTGAGATAATACATTTCATGGAAAACAAAAGCATACATATTTTAGGTTTTCTAGTCCACTAGAAAAAGAACAACATGAAAGAAGTATTTAATAAATACGTTCTAATAGGGAGCGGTTTAGATAAAAATGGGAGAGCAAAACATGGCATCGGTTTTCTGATACATCTACATAAAAGCAAACATACAAATAGATAACACCAGCGTAAAGCAAGTTTCTGAATTCAAATATTTAGGCAGAATTTTCACAGAGAACAGAAAACTAGATAGAGAAATAGAGACAAGGTGTCAAAAATCAAATGACCTACCAGCTGGCACCATTACTACAACACCCAAATATCAAGATGGACGTGAACAGACAGATAATAACAAGTATCTTTCTTATACATGAAGATATCCGGGACAGTGCACCAACTCCGTAGCACCAGCAAGGGTCTCTGATATAAATTAGAAGATAGTAAAATATTTTGCAGAAATTTAATTTTTATTTTTAAAATGAATTTTGATTGAGCTGCGTTTTTACAGTCTGCTCTTCTCTATATTGAACTGCCAAGGACAAACAGGTCCCATCTTGAGAGCAAAAACACTAGAACACATTGATACCTCATACCCCCATCCCGAGTGGACCCATATATACACAGACGGATCATCAGACACGACAGCGAGGAAAGGAGGGACTGGAACCATCATCATACTCCAAGACGGCACTACACTAACAAATTCAAGTGCCACTGGAGAACTCTCAACAAATTTTAGAGCCGAACAACAGGCAATTGTGGATGCCTCAAAATACTGCAGCAAAGAAACATCCAAAACAACAAACTTGTCTTTCTTTGCGACTGCTTGTCAGTCCTGCAGGCCACAAAGGAACCACACGATAACATGGAAAAAGAGCTGACACTACAGGCTAAACAAGCTCTCAGAACACAACAAAATTATTCTCCAGTGGATACCAGCCCACTGTGGCGTACCAGAAAATGAGAGAGCAGACAGGCTGGCTAAGGAGGGAACAAAACTTACACAACAGAAACACCCAGTATCACTACCAGAAATCAAGACACATATCAAAAGAAAGTACAAGAGGTATGGAGGCAACAAACCCACAGCAAACACCCACAAGATCCCATCAGCAGACTAAACAGAAAACAGCACACAACAATCTTTCGCCTAAGAACAGGTCACTGCAGGCTCAACCACCACATGCACAGAATAAAACCTGCTCAGAATGCACAGTGTGCATGCCAGACAGAAACACAGACTCCAGAGCACATCCTGCAGTCATGTCCATCATACATACACCAATGAAATGAAACATGGCCTCATGAACAAAGTTTACAGACCAAGCTATGGGAACTCTCGAAGAACTCCACTGACATGCAGCTTCATAGAGGCAACCCATCTCATGGTTTAGACAAGCATACGAAACCGAACGTAAAGAAGAAGAAAAAGAGAACTGTGAAGGGTTTTTTAACGCGCTCAACTTTAAATTAAATTAAAGTACTTGGATCAAGGAACAAGTTATGACTGAGATTAGAGAATATAATGTTGAGGTTGGTATTTGTTTCGTCGATGCTGATAAAGATGATGATAATCAAGATGCTGATTATGATGATGTAGGAGGGTTATGATGAGGACGATGAGGATGATGGGATGATGATGACGATAATAATAATGATGAGGAGAATGATTATGATGAGGACCATGATAATGATGAGATGATTATGATGATAGGGGACGATTAGGATGATGAGATGATGGACATGATCATAAAAACGATGATGACGATGATGACGGTAATACCGATGATGACGATGATAACAATGTTAATAATGATAAGGATGATAGTCATGAAGATAATGAGGATGATGATAGCTAAAACTATATTGTAAAATTCGAACAAAATGACTAACCTTTCCACTGTCTGAAGATCCACTTGGACTTCTAGATCCATATTCGTGAGGAGAAGACGGCGAGTCAGGGTGATGTTGATAGTGTAGCAGTTGTTGCTGTTCGTGTACAGTGAAGTCATGGAAGCGGACTCCGCCGATGTCTGAAGAATCCGTCTGTGTATATTCATACATGAATATGTATATAGTTGATATATATATATATGTGTGCAGTGGCGGCTCGTCATTAAGGGCCAGTGGGGTCGAGCTCCACCAAAAATAATGTGTAACGTGTTTTTATTATTTAATAAATTAAAATATAACCTAACCCAAAACTAATATTTTTCCCGAAAATTTCAGTCTGGCCCCACCAACAAAAAAAGGATCACGAGCCGCCATGGCTTGTGTGTATTAATGGGTGATTTTGGACAGATGATCAATGTCTGATACAGCTAAAAGAACAAGATCTACAATAACATATTGACACGTTGCACAACAAGTGTATAAATCATGACATGAAAATCATTAACTCTAAAACAGAAATAATAAATATGGGAAGAAAACATAATAATCTAGACATCCATGTCAATGACTAAAATAAACAAAGTGAAAGAATTCAAATACTTAGGAAGCATATTCACAGAAAACGGAAGATTAGATAAAAGATAGAGGCTAGGTGCACAAAGCAAATTCTGTAACCTACCAGCTAGGCCCATTGTTAAGGCACCCAAGCAACTCACTGACAGCTAAACAACAGATGATCAACAGCATTTTCATACCTAATTTGTGTTACTAAAGCCAAACATGGACAACGAGCAAAGCACATGTGGCAAAAAATAACTGCATGTGCAATACAATGCCTACGAAAAGTTATCAACAACACAAGAAAAGACAGAATCACCAATATCAGCATAAGAAAGAAAGCTGGCACAGAACCTTGCTTGAGTTACATTGAGAAACAAAGAATGAAATGGTTCGGCAACTTAATAAGAATACAACCAAACTCCACTGTATACAGAGTCTTCTACAACAGAACATCAGGAAGAAGGCAAGAGGAAGACCACGTAAGTAGATTGTTAGATGGCATAGCAGAATCCTGTCCAAGAGCAAAGATAAATCTCACCCAAGTTACCATAACAAAGCAAGACAAAAACATGATACTAGGCAACAACCCGGTAACACTTTTTTTTTCTCCATTTCTGTTTTGTTTCACAGCGTCAGGATAAGAAGAGTTTCTAGAACGGGTTTTTGTGCGTGCATCATACCCAGTGTCTTTTATTGCCTATGCGATTTCTGTAGTTCACCTTTTGCAATGATGGCCTTTTGCTTTGTATCCACTGTATCGGAGTAACATTACTCTTCGAGGCGCACTGTCTGTTGGTAATTGCTTAGTGGCCAAATCATTTAATTTATTGTTTCTTGATAAAGTTCAGTACTGATGTTGTACCTACTTTTTGTTCCTGATGTCTTCATTTCTAAGCCGGTCTCTTCTTGTTACTCCTAGCATTTTGTGTGGACACTTCATCTCTGTCGTGACTAGTTAGCAGTGTAAAAGTGTGATAACGAAAGAAGAAGAAGAAGAAGAAGTGTAAGATTCCAACACTGACCTGCAAGACGTCTAAACACATGGTAGAGGGGGCGTCGATCGGAAACACGTAGAACTCGTCCGACACCGTATTGTTGCTGAAAATGTCGGCTGAAAAACAAAATTAAAAAAACCAAAATCAGTAAAGTAAATGTGAAAAACTGTTTTTAAAATTCATAGAAACTTGATCCTTCCTTTCATCCGTGTAGTGCCGGTGCCACAAGGGAAGCAAAGAATAGTACCACTGCGATCTACAAGGTATGTCGTAAGAGACGACTGAGATAGGTGCCTAGGAAGCTGCCTAGTAAATAACAAGCGTAGCAGAAATCGGATGTGCTGGTCTACTTGTAGGCGCATAACTGTCACAACGTACAATCACTCTTAGGCTCAGATCACATACAAATTACACAGAGTGGTTAATAAGTGGCCGATATGGAGCGTTGGAAGAAGATCATTCCTTCCTTTTGTTCGCTTCTAATATTTTCGATATATTCAACGTTGGCTCTTGTAACAACTTCAGTCTTGTGTAGCCTACACAGAGGTCCGTGTAGTTTTCTGTCCAGTGTTGTTTCGTTAGGCCAATGAGTTTGCCTCAATGTATCATATTCAGGGCAGTCTTGAAGTATGTGCTCTGCAGACTGGTGTGCCTGTCCATATGTACACGTCGATGAATTGGCAATCTTGAAAGTTGAATACACGTGGCTGCGGAGCAGATTGTGTCCTGTTCTGAGGCTGGTAAATAAGTAATAGTTTATCTACAGGGTGTTCAAGATAATAGCAGCCTGTGAATGGAGTCAATCTGGCATATATGTATGGAAATGGGAAGGTTCAGTTATGACGTAGTATAGGTCAAGGTTATGTGACGGTATGTAATTGTAGTGTGGGAAGGGGCGATGAACAAATGTGACGTAAAACGAGCTAGTCAGAACCGGTTTAAATAGTACATAAACATAACGCGATAGGTTATCTGGCAACTTTCGATTTGTCAATGGGGCTGTTAATCTTGAACATCTCTGTATAATGTCGACGGAATGGAACATCATCGGAAATAACTTATAATGTAAATATATAATCTGGTTGACAGATAAGGAAGATTATAGAGCAAGGAACCAGAGCATCGACGAATAATGATAGAATAAGATATCATATCAAGATAAAAGATGAGATATGTTGAACACCTTGAGGAGAAATGTCTGGTCAACCACTAGTAACAACTGTTCTAAGAAAGAAGATGGAATATGTTGACATAATTGAGGAGAAATGTCTGTCAACCACTAGTCAAGTATAAGAAAAGAAGATGGAGATATGTTGAACACACCTTGAGGAGAAATGATCAACGAATATCAAAGCAGGCATTGAAGTGGGATGCAAAGGGTTCAAGAAAGAGAGGACGATCTAAGGTGATCCTGAAACGAACTTTGCTGAGAGAGGCAAGAAATATCGAGGTCGGTTCCATGGATGAGATTGAGCGAGTTGTCCAGGATAGAGCGGTATGGAGAAATTACTTGCAGGTCCTATGTAACGTATAACGGTACGAGAGGAATTATTATTAAGATATCATAGAAAGATGAGCATTGTTGCCACATATCAATACAACAGTCAAGGACTAAGCACAAGAACGAGTGTTGCTTTAAATCATGGGTTCCCAAAGTGGGCGGTACTGCACCCTCCAGTGGGCACTGAAGCCTTCGAGGGGCGATAGTTGTCCAGAAGCATGGGGGGTTTCGTGATTTTGCAAGGGAATAGTCATTAAAAATTTGAATTCTGCATTTTAATTCATCTTATGCCCATCTTACACGATCTATTTATTTCATCAATTTTCTATTTCATGCATATAATCATTTGAAAATTGACCATGTATGACAGAAATATATATATCAATTTTCTATGTCAAAGTGAAAACAAAGCATGTGTATATATATATATATGGTTGGGGGCGGTGTTGGTAAACTGTTATAATGGGGAGGGGCGTTACAAAGTGTATGTCGTGAAAAGTGGGCGGTGGGCCGAAAAAGTTTGGGAATCTATGCTTTAAATTCTTTGTTTTATCAGGAAATTTGACATATCAAATTTTTCTACATACAGCCAAATCTGACATATGGAAACGAGTCATTGAGAATAAATTAAACAAACAGTAAAATCTATGGAGGAACAGAGATTTAATTTTACAGAAATATATAGACATCAGCTGGTGTCTGTGCAGAATAGAGGGACTAAGATGGTATGCTATTGTCGGAATTGAAGAGCTTATTGAGAGAACAAAACAGATTCTGGTCAATGAAAAGGTGAAAACAAAATATTATGGCGCTGGTAAGGACACACCTTGAGAAAATTCAATGAGAATTTAACAAGAAGGATCATTTCCTGAAACTTCAGGGAAAGCGAAAGCGAAGGTGTCTAGAATGCATGGAGAAGAGATTTGGGGACTGAGGTTAACAATATACAGAAGAGCTGGAGGGAGATGCATGAGATAGCTAAAGATAGGACGACTTGGTATGAGTTGGTTAAGGGCATATGCCCCTATTGCGGTTAAAAAGGCATAAAAGAGAGATGAAAATTTATAGATTGCTAACATTTCTAATGTTGATATTATTATTGAGGGTTACATACAGAAAAAGCTCATTATCGAGAAGCAACATGTGGCCACACCCAATCAACCTGAAAACTAAGTTTAGTGAAACCTGACAGACCTAAAGCTGACTGCCAAGTTTGTGGTCCACAGTAAATTAAGCGCATGACCAGAGATCGCTGAAGAAGGACTATAAGAAAGAAGCAAACATCATTTTTGGTCATGTCGCGAGAAATAGTCATTAGGAATACATGATGAAAGTCGCAAGGTGGAGAGTCTGATCAAATGGAGTAGTGCACGGTTTCTCATACAGGAGGTACGGGTTCAATCCCCGCTAAGGATAATAACTTTTTTTTTTCTTTTGGGGACATAAATAAAAATCATAACTTGAACAGTTTCGCAACTACTGTACTAGCCATGCGGTCATTAAATTTCACAGGCGTATGTCCCTCCTCCCTGTCATATACCGCCCTAAAAAGCAGTATTATATGCAGTAAGGACAGTCGCAAAATTAGTACGGAAGAAGACACAGGATAACAGAGATAACGAAAAATTATGCAACCAACCTTTAGAACTGTGTTGGTTTCTTTCCACAAACGAAACCACTTGTGCTTCACTGGAAACCATTGTTAATCTTTTCAGTCCGCAATTTGTTTTAACCCCGGACGCATTTATTTTACAATGTATACCGATTAGCCGGTGTATTCGCTTTGCGTCATTAAAAAAAAATACTACGAGCTGATATATCGGTTCAGAAGAAGAAAGGGGTTAAAAGACTAATGTGGAGATGGATTCGTCATGTATATCGTATGGCAGTATGGACATTGACTAGGGCAGCTCTTCGATTGACGACGGATGGGAAAAGAAGGTCTGGGCGAACAAAGAGAACACGGAGAAGAATTATGGAAAGAGTTTGTTTTTTCGATCCAGAAGCACTTGAGCTTTCAGCTCTTCGGCTCGGTGCCATGTACATCGTAACCCTTCGGTTCGATGACACGAACACCGTAAATCTGGGGAACCTGTGGTTTTTCTGCCAACCCGCGGAATTGAACCCGCACTCACAGAGGGTTAGTCACCCGTAGTCCAACGCGCTACGAACATGCTGGGCAGGCGGGCTATTGAAAGAGTTTAAAGATTGTGACCTGGCCCGGAAACAATGTCGTGTGCACACGGTCACGGTTGAACCAGGTTTCCTGATCCTTTACTTGGGGATCTAAATTACAAGTACATCAGAAGTCGGAGTACGGTTCACCTGAATGACGAAGGAGACTGATGATAGGACAGCAATCCTTCACGCAAAAATTAATCAGAGGTACCATATTAGGCACCGTGACATAAAAAAGTCGTTACTGCCAGTAGTACCGTTTTAAGGGTGGTGTACAACAGGTAGGACCTCATGTGGTCACAGTAGCGGCTCGTGATAATTTTTGTTGGTGGGGCCAGATATTGTTTTCCTTATAAATTATGGTTTTTGGTTGCTATATTTTCATTTAGAAAATAATAAATACACGTTATACATTATTTTTGGTGGGCCGGCCGTTGGCCCTTAATGACGAGCCGCCACTGTGTGTCCCCAGTTGGAAAAGAAAACGTGGTAGACCTAAGACCACTCTTCGAAGAACAATCCTACCAGAAAGTAAACTATTGGGATCTAAAACCATACAAGATCTCCAACTGCTAGCAACGAACCACATTACATGAGGATCTAAAACCTCTGCCTATGTGCCGCCTTTGGCACGAAAGGAACAAACTAACTAACTAAGGACAGGTGGGACGAGATTCTGAGGAATGTAATGGCCACCTGGCTCTTGCAGTCGCCGCGTAGCTGTTACGGTTAGGATTTTTTAATTAATGCCCACAACAGAGAAAAAAATCATTGACCTTAACGTGAATTGAACAGTGGTCTCCAGCACGGGAGCCACGCTCTAACCCATTCGACCAGACGCTCCCCTTGAATATATAGCAGGCGAACAAAAAAATAGTGATACCATAGTTAAATATTATCTTGCAAATTCGATTTCAGAAATCTACTTCTATTATTTATCATTTCGTTGGAATACCCAGCCAAAATAATAAATGTTATGTGATGTTATGTTATGCGATCGACGTCATGGCACATTGGGCATTTCTATTCGTGCTCTGTCCTCCGCTGCAGCAGCCATCCCAAAGTCCATTTGCTCACCGTACCCATGAGAAGTTGATTACTATATCTTCTCTCTACCACGAAGACGACATAATAAATATTATCAAAAGCTTATATGATCATTCATAGTGTACAGACCGATCTGACGATGGTCAAAGCAACTGGTCTATGACTAAAAGCAAGGTTTAATTTTATCTCGGATATTTTTTTGGAGCAGCCATTGGCTAGGTGATGAGAAAATGTTGCAGGGGAGAAACTGGCATCGTATAACATATTTATTATGTGTTATTCCTCTCCGCTTCTCATGGAGCATAGGGCTCCATAAACTCAGAAGTTGTCACAGTAAAACACTTGTTAATTGACCCGCTGTAAAGACAAGCGTAAACTCAGAAGTTGTCACAGTAAAACACTTGCTAATTGACCCGCTGTAAAGACAAGCGTAAACTCAGAAGTTGTCACAGTAAAACACTTGCTAATTGACCCGCTGTAAAGACAAGAGAGACAAGCGTAAACTCAGAAGTTGTCAAGGTAAAACACTTGCCAGCTGACCATCTGTAAAGACAAGGAGAAACAAGCGTAAACTCAGAAGTTGTCACAGTAAAACACTTTCTAATTGACCATCTGTAAAGACAAAAAAGGTCACAAACTAGGTTGTTCGATATCAGTAATGAAGTACTGCTATGGAACCTTGTGATATCGATAATCTACTTCTGATATCATCACTTTCAATATCAGATAACCAGTGGGACTGAAATACATCCTTGCTACATGAAAGCAATACCGAATGATACTTGATGTTCTGATAACAGAGACGGAGTTCAGAGTTTACCTGATAACAAGAAAAGTGCACATGTGTTTTCTGTGTCGTTTTTTGGCTGGTAGTTTAACACTGTGTGACCAGTTATCATTATCTAGAGCTTGTCAATGTCAGAACTGGCTCTCATTACGTCTTTTCTTTAATTTCTCTAAACCTGTTGTGCCTTGATCGGCGGAGAAGGTCAGTAATGACTTTGAATGGAAATGCTACAGAAAAGTACTTAGAATATCATGGACAGAGAAAAGAACAAATGCTTCTGTTCTGCAACAGCTTGATATTAAAGAGAGTTGGTTATTCATCATCATCAAGGTGCTTATCCTTTATAGTACGTTGCTCTCTTTGCAGCACATCTGAAATTCACTCTGTCTCTTGCAGTTCACCCACTTCGTCGATGGTCATATTCATGGTTTCTTTAATATCTTGTAACCATCTTTTCTTGGTCTGCCTCTGTGTCCTGGGACCCTGCCCTCTAAAAGATGGTTATTAAAGAGCATAATATCAAGGAAAATTAAATATTTCGGACACATCAAATGACATGAGTGCCTAGAGAAGATAATTTTGGAGGAATGGTACCTGGAAAAAGAATGAGAGGAAGATCCAGAAGACGATGAGTGCAAGATGTCATTGACAATATAAGAATGACTGCGGCTGACGCCGGCCAACTTGCATAGATCAGAGAGTTTTTCAGGACTGCTGTCATGGAGCCAAGTTCCGGAAGGGACAAGCTACTTGATGATGATTTTGCCTTTTGTTTTCATATAAACTTACAGCCATATATCCATGTATACATGCATGCATAATGACAGACATACACACATACATCATTATCATCAGATGCCATTCCGGCTGGAGAAGGCGATCATGAATCTCCACAAATCTCTGACCCTGGTATTTTCTATCATCTCAGATGTTGACACTCTTCCGTGCCATGAAGTCAGGCTGTCTAAAATTGTATCTCTCTATCTTTCTCTTTTTCTTTTAACTTCGATTCTAATGGTTGTCCCAATTTGTTCTAAACTCCTTTCTCATCACATCTACTTCTTCATCAAACGTTCCATGTCGAGAACATGTTAAACCACACTTTGAGATCTGTATGTGATCTGAGCCTAAGTGCGGTTCTACGTTATGCTAGCTATGCGCCTACAGGTAGGCAAGCACATCCGATTTCTGCGATGCGTTTTATTTACCAGTGTAGCTTTCCTAGGCCCCTACATTAGTCGCCTCTTAAGACATGCCTTGTAGGTCGCAGTGTTACTATATTTTTCTCCCTTGCGAGCCCCGGAATACATGGGTGCAGTGGCGGCTCGTGATCATTTTTGTTGGTGGGTCCAGACAGATATTTTCGGAAAAATCATAATTTCGGTTAGGATATATGTTAATTTATAAAATAATAAATACACGTTACACCTTATTTTGGTGGAGCCCGGCCCCACTGGCCCTTAATGACGAGCCGCCACTGCATGGGCGTATTCTAAATAAAATCATTGAAAACACAGCTGGTATAATATAACACACACACATACACATTGTGCACACACGTAAAGTGCATACACAACACATGTGCTTCATATCTTACCCCTCATTAAAACACAACATACCCTATAATGTTTTTCCTCTCGTGCGTAAACTTGAAGTATTTAGCACACCTGTATGCTACCTGTGTGATATCTATAACACTTGGTGTAGGTAACATCACGGATACGTGATCCAAGGTGTGTTTCATTGATGGAAAGTAATAAAGTAATAGAAAAAGTAGTAAAGTTCCGAAAGAAAGAAAAAAAATCTGCCGACAAAAAACTAGATTTGAAAACAGAAAGAAATAGCAAAATCATCGTGGATAGAAATATAGAAGATGTTGGTAAGACGTTCTAGTAAGCAAGAAAAACAAAATGTGATTGATTGATTGATAGGAACGCCCGTCTGCCCAGCGTGTTCGTAGCGTGTTGAACTACGGATGACAAGCCCTCTGTGAGTGCGGGTTCAATTCCGCGAGCAGGCAGAAAAGTCACAGGTTCTCCAGATTTACGGTGTTCGTGGCACCGAGCCGAAGAATTGAAAGCTCAAGTGATGCTGGATCGGGAAAAAAAAATTGGTAGGAACATCATCATTGCAGTTTGATAAGTAGCCATGTTTGCTCCGATCTCGTTCTTTCAGAGGAAGATCACAGCGACAATGCCCGATGGTTCTTTTACGTGTTCAACTTGAATAAGGACCTACGTTTTATCGTCCATCTCTGATAGACTATAACTCGATCTACACTAAGATCAGGGATCTCTGGAAAAATATCCTGATGGCTTCACGAGAGATCGAACCGAGTACCTTTGGAACGTGAGAGAAGCAACTAACCTCTACGCCACATAGCCCCCCATCCCTCTACGCCACATAGCCCCCATCCCTCTACGCCACATACCCCCCCCATCCCTCTACGCCACATAGCCTCCCATCCCTCTACGCCACATAGCCCCCATCCCTCTACGCCACATACCCCCCATCCCTCTACGCCACATAGCCCCCCATCCTCTACGCCACATAGCCCCCCATCCCTCTACGCCACCATAGCCCCCATCCCTCTACGCCACATACCCCATCCCTCTACGCCACATACCCCCCATCTCTTTCCAAAAAGGTAAAAAAACGCCGTAGAAAGTAATAAAGAGAAAAAATTGAGGAGAAAAAAAGACAAAATGCTGTAAAAATCAAGAAAAGACCGTTGATAAAACCTCGTAGGTACGTAGTAAAGTTGATAAAACCTCGTAGGTAGTAGTAAAGTTGATAAAACCTCGTAGGTAAGTAGTCAAGTTGATAAAAACCTCGTAGGTAGTAGTAAAGTTGATAAAACCTCGTAGGTAAGTAGTCAAGTTGATAAAAACTCGTAGGTAAGTAGTCAAGTTGATAAAAACCTCGTAGGTAAGTAGTCAAGTTGATAAAAATCTCGTAGGTAAGTAGTCAAGTTGATAAAACAAGGTGTAGAAGTAAGAAAGAAGGAACAAGTTAAAAAATATATAGTAAGAAAGACAATATGATAGAAAAGACACCAAAAATATATAGTAAAAAAGTACAAAAATATTATAGTAAGAAAGACAAAAATATTATTAAAAAACACCAGTATTATAGTAAGAAAGACACAAAAATTATAGTAAGAAAGAACCAAAAAATGAAGAAAGAACAAAATTAAAAAAACACAAAATATTATGTAAGAAAGACACCAAAATATTATTGTAAGAAAGACACCAAATATATTATGTAAGAAAGACACCAAAAATATTATTAGTAAGAAAGACACCAAAATATTATAGTAAGAAAGACACCAAAAATATTATAGTAAGAAAGACACCAAATATATTATAGTAAGAAAGACACCAAAAAATCGCTGTAAACGTTCTATGAAATCAGAAACTGAAAACGTTTAAAAAAAACCGTGGCCCCCGACAACATAAGGCCGACTAGCTCAGACGGAAAACCAAAATTCCTGTTTAATAGGGGCTGATTTTTATAAGTGTTTGATAGAACACTGTAATGTTTTCTGTAATTTTACACAATTCTGTGAGTCTATGGTTATTTATTGATGAAAAATGTTAATAATACTGATATTCCTTAGTATTAAATTTAATTTGTAACTTAATATAACATTGAGTTAGCACGTTGTATTGTTTTTAAAATTAATTTATCTTTATCTAACAATACTTGAAGGTGAGGTCATGCGACGGTTGTGGTCTTATTTCTTAAAATTTTTACATGAGCCCGCCGGCCATTTGTTATTGGTGGCCACGGAAGAAATTAACTAAAATCATTATAGTAAGAAAGACCTAAAAACAAAATAATAAATTCGTAAACGTTGTAGGAAGTCAGGAAGTGAAAAGAGTTGGCAAAAACTTGTCCAAAATACTACTCTTTTCTTAATATTACTTTTGTAATCGATCACTCTCCTTCTTCTTTGCGTTCGTTCTTTACTGCCAATTTTAATCACTTTTTGTGATATGTTTGATCTTTGCCAAGAACGTGTATACGTTGCACATTGGTTTGGTAGGCCCCTAAACGCATAGACTTCTACAAGTTTAGGACACATGTATCCGATTTCAGCTAAACCTCCATAGACGACTCTTACGACATGCGTGGCAGGTAACAGTGGTTCTATTCTTTACACCCCAAATTTGGGCCCAGGTAACCACTCGGTCGATCCCTTTTCTGACATTCGTTACTCTTATTGTGAATGCTTATAGTGAACACGAAATTACATATTTTAAATACAGATTTTTGTATTGAACACATGTAATCGGTAATATTTAACAAATTCGGAATTGGCACAACTAGCCTGTGCCACTGTGAAAAGGCGGACATGACGGCAGAGCACATACTGCAAGACTGCCAGCTGTTAGCAGCCCTGAGAAAAGAAACTTGGCACGATAACACAGAGCTTCGCGAAAAGCTGTACGGAGGGACGGAGGCCCTAAAAGCAACAGTAAAATTCATGATAAAACTTGGTTCATCAGTCTAGGCGGGGATCGAGAGAGAGAGGGGTAATCGGTAATGAAAAGAGATTCTTCTTCTTCTTGTTGATCATTCTTTTTCGCCATTTTGATCATTCTTTTCGTGGTAAATAAACAGCCTTTGCCAAGAACGTTTTTTTACGTCACATCATTCAACGTCATTTAGAGCTCTGGTGCTTATCCTTCGGCGACGTGTCCGGTTTCAGCCAGCGTTTACTGGGTTCCCTCTCCGTCAGCTTTTGGCTGTACCCAGCTTACCTGTAAGGCAGCAGGTTGCAAAGAGATTGATTAATCAACATCGAACTGGCGTGTTGGGCCGCTAGACGCTGCTAGATTTGTTGAGGCGGAGATCGGAGCACCTATGGACGTATCCGGACTGCTATGATGATAGTCTTCTGATAACTGAATCGGTTAACGTTTACGAAATATTAAAAAATTAGAACATTACGTATTACTAATTATTTTAAATCAACGAAACAATGCAATTATAATTTTGTTCTATTGAATTCTCACAAATATATTTTTATACATCTGGTCAGAAACATTTTCATTTATATGGAAGAGACGAAGGGGGTCTGTGGCGTAGAGGTTAAGGGCTCGTTGGTCTCTCGTTTTAAAGGTCTCAGTTCGCTCCTTCGTGGAGCCATGGGGATACTTTTCTAGAGAACCTTGATCTCAGTGTAGGTGACATCTAGTTCCTTGTCCTATCGGAGACGGACGATAAAACGTAGGTCCCGTGTTCAAGTTGAGCAGGTAAAAAACCCTTGGCAGTTCAAAATCGAGAAGAGCAGGCTGGAAAGTCGCTGCCGGGGAAAATTCATTAGAAAGACAAAAACTCCCACAACATATTTTACTATCTTCTAAATTACATCGGAGACCCTCACCGGTGCTACGGAGCTCGTGCACTGAGATAATCCAGTGTAAGAAAGAGATCGATGTACACATGGTTACCTAAGTGTAATGATGATGGTCCTATCAATCAATCAATCAATCAATCTTCTTCCTCTTCAAACGCTCCATATCGACCACTTGTTAACCACTCTTTGTGATTTGTATGTGATATGAGCCTAAGAGCGATTGTACGTTGTGCCAGTTATGCGCTTGCAAGTAAGCCAGCACATTCGATTTCTGCGATGCTTTTTATTTACTAGTGTAGCTTCCCTAGTCCCTTACCTCAGTCGCCCTGTAGGTCGCAGTGGTACTATTCTTTGCTTCCATTGCGAACCCCGGAAACACACAGGCGAATCAATAAATTAGTTAGTCAATGAATATATAATAATATTGAAAAAATGGAGAAAAAAAGAACAGGTAAATGAAGAAAATTAAATATAATATATTATTATATATAATACTTACACATGCAATTGCTCTCAATAAGGAGCATTTTAAAACAACGCAGTCATAAAATTATAAATGTTGCATGTCCTTATAAGTTGGAATATATCACAAAGAAGCCATAGTTTTGACACAATATTCCAAAGCACTGATAGCAGTAGTTCCTCGCAATCAAAACAAACTCCTGGTAACTAACTGTACGTTGCGTATTAACAGTTCTGTCATCGTTCTTTCCTCTTATCTGGAAGCCTTGCTTAAGTTAGTACGAGTTCGTCACACGCGCGCATAAACAGCCACTGCGTGGTTGTATTTTTTTTTATTTTATAGATACGTTGCCTCTCTGCCCTTTTAAACGTTCCGTCCCATGTCCCGAAGCTAACAGCACTAACCCAGTGACCCACTTTAGCGTGAGAGTTTTTGGACGTCACCTTGGCCTCAATCCCTTTGCGCACTAGGTCAGACACGACTAACTTGCGCCGTTGAGATTTAGCCGTCAGAGACAGTTTAATAAGGAGTGCTGAGAATTTACTTGAGTCAATTTAATAATTGGGTTCTACGAAAGTTCACTCCTATTTTTCATGTTTGTTAGCCTACGCGATCTGATATAACCAAAACAAGGTTCGTCCTTAGGTTGAAATAGCGTGCCTCGGCTTAAAGAAGCTATATTCTCTTACATAACACACACTCAATCACTGGAGTCTGTATCTCTGTTGAATTATCCCCGAATAAAGAAACGCTGACGATGGATAGGACACACATTGAGATGACCGACTGGAAGCATTGCACGACAGGCGCTGTTTTGAATCCCGCAGGGTAAGAGGAGTAAGGGAAAGCCTAGAAATACCTGGAGAAGAGAGCTGGAGACTAATATTAAAAGGATAGGTAAAGCGTGGACATAATTCGAAGGAATGACAGGAGAGAGGAAGAGCTGGAAGAAGTTTGTTGAAGACCTGTGCTCCGTTGGAGTTGAAAGGTGAAGAAGAAGAAGTAAATGAACAAAAGATGTACAGAAAGTACAATACCGTTTGTTGAACGAACATACCAGCAGTCTAAAATATTAGACAGGATAGCAATATAACAAGAATAAAGCTGGAGGAACAAACACAATATACTGGTTAGATTTGACTTTTAGTAGTACTTATAGAAGTGCTCCGCCCGAGTTGTTACCCAGGCCCAAATTATGGGTTTAAAGAATATAATCACTGTTATCTACCACGCATGTCGTAAGAGGAGAATGAGGAGGTTGAGCTTGGGTCTAGCTACCCCATCTCGTAAAAAAACACTAGATAGCTACAGAAACCACTACCAGAGAAATTCATAGTTCGCTACCCCGAGGAAGATTGGTTGATTGATAGGACCATCATCATTGCACTTCGGTGAGTAACCATGTGTGTTCCGATCTCTCTCTTACACAGGAAGATCTCAGCTGCGGTGAACGAACTCCATAGCACCGGCGAGGGTCCCCGGTGTAATTTTGAAGATGGTGAAGATATTTTAGTAGGAATTTTATTTTAAATCTTTTCTACTGAATTTTACCCAAGGAAGAAGACGGAGATGGTCTTGTATAGTAGGGATTTGAAGGACTTGTTTGTGGACCTATGCCACCCTCGAGGTGAAGAGTCAAGAAGAAGAAATAGGTGCTCAGTATCACACAGCAAGAAGAAAATGGCAGGGGTACTTAACCCAACATATGAAAAATACATTGCAATTTTGGTGGAAATACTCGTACTTTCTGAATTATATTTGAATTTGTCAACACTTGGATTTGACTGCAGTACTTGCTATACAGAAAAATTACATACTTTGGTCACATCAAGCGTCACGATGGCCTGGAAAGAACAATATTAGAGGGCAGGTCCCAGGACGCAGAGGCAGACCAAGAAGAAGATGGCTACAGATATTAAAGAAACCATGAATATGACCATCGACAAAGTGGGTGAACTGGCAAGAGACAGAGTGAATTTCAGATGTGCTGCAAAGAGAGCAACGTCCATAAGATACACACCTTGATGCCTTGCTTCTTGTAGTGTTATTTTACATTTCTCATTTTCCTTTTCCCTTCTTCTTTTTCTTCCTCTACTGCTGCTTCATCTACTTCCTCACCTACAAATCTTAACTCGTAGCATATCATGTACAGGACGTAGCCATCAACCACAGTAAACGGAGTCGTTGATTTTCTAGGCACCACTTAAACGTTCAGTAGTTTGCCATTGTTTTCTGAATCTTACATCATCTCTACATTACTTCCTCACCTACATCCTCTTTTTCTTCTCTTTTTTTCTTCTTCTTCGACTTCTTCTCTTTTCTTCTTTACTCTGCTATCTATTTCATCACCTACAATTCTTCTTCTTTCTTCTTCTTCTTCTTCTCCTCTTCTTCGTCTCTTTTTCTTCTATTGCTACTTCATCCCATCCTCTTTTCTTCTATTCTATATCCCACGTCTTTTCTTCTATTGCTATTTCATTCTACTCCTCTTTCTTCTTTGCAACTCTCCCCTACTCCTCTTTTCTTCTATTGCTACTTCATCTCCTACGTCCTCTTTTTCTTCTTTCTCTTCTTTTTCTTATACTACTTGTCCTTTCTCCCTTCCTCTTTTTTTCTCCGTCTTTATCTACTCCTTCTACTTTCTCCTTTACTTAATCTTTTTCTTCTTATAATTCTTCTTCCTCTTCTTCTGTTCTTTTACTACTTGCCTTTTTTTTTACTTCTTTTTTTCATTAGTCATTTCATCTTTCCCTACTTCTTCCTACTTATTCATCTTGTTCTTCTTTGTTTGTTCTATATCAACGTTTCCCGACCTAAACCACTGGGAAGTAGGGTTGGCTTGTTTGTTCTATGGGTCATCAGCAGAATATTAAATGTCATTTTTCGTCGTTTCTTAGAAAAACTAACTGACCTCAAATCTGCATCGAAAGTCGAAACGTCAAAAATCTAGACGTGACAAAATACAATAAAATAGTTCCTGACTCTCAGATGTCACACTTAAATGCTCTAGTGCACGAGCTTCCACAAAAATGAGCATATCTGGGGGTCAGTTAATTAGCACACACCCACAACTTGGTCGGTCCTCTTAAGTGAAACTTAAACATCCGGTTCATCATAACTAGGACATGACATGACATTGTGTAACCTGTACCGACAGAACTGTATAACTTAATTAATTGCAAAGTAAAAAGTACAAGAAATGATAGTATGTATTGTTCTCATTAGATTCTATAAAGAATACAATATTGTTGCAAAATTCCAAGTTCTTCATGAATAAACTTTAAGTCATGCATCTATACTAAAATTTTTCTGAAAATTGCTAGACTCAAGAGTGACATTAGTGCCCAGAATCATGATTTGTTCTCTATGCCCAGAATAAGATTGTTCACTAGTGCTCAGAACCATGATGTTCTGCAGAATATGATTTGTATTTTAGCTGCCCAGACTCTAGATTTGTCTACTTTAGCCAGAATCAAGATTTGTCTATTTGTGCCCAGAACTCAGATTTTTCATGCCCAGACTCAGAGATTTGACACTTTGCGCCAGAACTCAGAATTTTTACTACTTTAGCTGCCAGAACTAGAGATTTGTACTACTTTACTCCAGAACTCATAGATTTGTCTTAACATTAGCTGCCGAACTCAGAGATTTTCTACTTTAGCTGTCCAGAACTCAGAGATTTGTCACTTTAGTTTTGGGGGTCTTTGTGGTTAAGTGGTTAAGCCCTTTGCCTTGTGAGTCGAAGATCTTTGTGGCTAAGTGGTTAAACCCTTTGCCTTGTGAGTCGAAGGGCGTGGGTTCGAATCTGGACCGCACCGTTCTACTTACGAGTGCAGTCTTTTCCAGAGACCCCTAGGATTGTTGTTGGAGCTACGGAGTTCGTGCTCTTTGTGCAATACTCTCGGCAGGTGGCGTGCCATTTCTGCGGAGAGGGACAGAGTCATATGGGGTAAAACCTGATGCAATGAAGTCAATCCTTTGGCTTTAAACTATTTTAGTTGTTGAAGCTATAGACTTGTAGTACATTAGTTGCCTATTGCTGAAACATTGTGTTTTTGTTTAATCGGGTTTTAAAGCTGAAGGATTGTCTTCATTGCACCGGGTTTTACCCATATGGCTCTGTCCCTCTCCGCAGAAATTGCACACCACCTGCCGAGAGTATTGCACAAAGAGCACGAACTCCGTAGCTCCAACAACAATCCTAGGGGTCTCTGGGACTAATGTGTAATATACATCTTAAGTAAGACCAGGTATTCTTTGTGCCCTAAAAAGTCTAAAAGTGAAGGATTTGCTTCATTGTACCGGGTTTTCTATATGGCTCGTCCCTGTCGGCCACGCCATCTCCGGGAACTGGGTGCTCCAACAACAACACTGTTTATCTTATGAAATTGGCTGAACTTGTATGGATGAGTCCTAAACGTGTAGAAGTCTATGCGTTTAGGGGTCTACCAAACCAATGTGCAATATATACACGTTCTTGGCAAAGATCAAACATATCACAAAGAGTGATTTTTTTTCCCGATTCAGAAGCACTTGAGCTTTTCAGCTCTTCGGCTCGGTGCCATGGACATCGTAACCCTTCGGTTCGGTGCCACGAACACCGTAAATCTGGGGAATCTGTGGCTTTTTCTGCCATCCCGCAGAATTGAACCCGCACGCACAGAGGGATAGTCACCAGTAGTCCAACGCGCTACGAACACGCTGGGCAGACGGGCACAAAGAGTGATTAAAATTGGTCGTAAAGAACGAACGCAAAGAAGAAGAAGTAGATCTTATGAAAAAAATTGCACAGGCGACTCGGCCTGGATTCGAACCTTCAGAGCGACAGGCAAACATGTTAACCGCTTCGCCATAACAGCCCCAGCTTTAAAGTTATATAATATGGGCGTCTGTAGCTTCAGCGGTAGTGGGCTTGATCACAACCAAAGCGTACCTGATTCAAACTCCCCGGCAGGCAGTTTGGAAGAAAATGTGTTCGTCGTAGGTTTTTACGAACAGTAAATTTAGATTTCACCGTTCAGAAAGCAATGGCAAACTGAAAATGAAAACCGTGGCATAACTTTTACGTGACTTAACCATCAACAACAGTAAATGAGTCGTCGATTTTCTAGGCACCACTTATACATTCAGTAGTTTGCCAGTGCTTTCTGAACGGTGAGGTCCTTTTTTTAAAACTGTTGTAAAAATCCCACGGAAAAGAACTTGTTTCCAAATTACCTGCCACGGAGTTTGAACCAGAAACGCTTGGGTTGTGATGAAGCTCACTACCGTTTAAGGTACAAACACCCACTGTCTGAACGTATAAGTGGTGCATATAAAAAGACACGAAGGACTGGAGAAGACCACTGTGGAAGGAGGCATACCGGCAAAGAGAAGAAGAAGACCACGGATTCAGGATGTAACTGATGGTTTGAACATGACGGCTGCAAGGCAGGACATCTGGCCTATGAGAGAGAGAGAGAGAAAGAGAGGGAGGGGGAGAAAGAGAGGGAGGGAGAGAGAGAGAAATTCCGGAAGACTGTTAGGGTGGCAAAGTTCTGATGAGGACGAGCTATGTGATGATAATGAACAAATCAACGACAAGTTTATTGTGTTTGTTAGCGAAGTTCTGTAAAGGAAATGCCACGATTTTCATTTTCAATGTGTAATATTTGCTATGTTAGAGCTAAGTAATACGTGGTAATAGCTACATAAGCGTAAGTGATTCTGAATACAATTTTCAAGTGTTGGCAGAACATGCACTGGAAGGTTACTCGAGTTTTGCTACAACTTCCTCACTTAACACTTGCTTACATGACTCTCCTTCCCTTTCCTGATTTGGTTAAGTTGAGAACGTTTATCAGGTTTCATTATTATGAGGTCAGCTCTTAGGCCTGTACTTTGACGTCATAGTAGTTTTAAAAAAATTCAGAATCATTACTGTTCTTTATTTTACGAAATATGAAACGAAATAAGTATAATTAATTAAAAAAGAAAAAAACTTGATAGCTAAAACAAAAGCCATAGTAGTAGTTTGTAAGGTTGTAAGGTTTGATAGCATAGGGTGGGGGTGGGGTGGGGTGGGGTGGGTGGGGGTTGCTGTATAATAAGATAGGAGATAAAATGAAAGGTGTGTGAAGACAATGTAATGAATGGAAAGTAAATTGTGGAATCTGGTCGCCATTACGGCATTGTATCATGGGCGTGCACAATATAGGCAAAGAGGGTAGGGGGCGGGGGTGCGTCACTGAGGAATGTATTTTAAAATAACATAGTTGTATGCGAATCTGGTCGCCAATACGGCATTGTATCATAGGCGTCCATAGGTTAAGGCAAAGATAATGGGAGGGAGGGAGCGAGGGGTGGTGTCAAATGCCGCCCTGAGAAAATGGATTGTTTAATAAAACAGTTTTATGAGATTCTGGTCTTCTCCATTATGCGTATTAAACTAACTACAATATATATATATATATTTTTCATTTTGCCCCTACCTCAAAACAAATTTGTTGACGCTTATGTACTGTATTCTGTTTGTAAGTAAAGTAGGAGAGAAGACAGAAGAGAAAAAAAGAGAGAGAAATGTTAACTTCTACGATACCGTGAATGAAAGTGTACTCTGACACCACTTGTTTTATGACACTTTCTTCTTCTTCATCTTCTTTGAAGGCTCCATATCGACCACTTGTTAAACCATTCTTTGTGATTTATATGTGATCTTGAGAATAAGAGGGATTGCACGTTATGCTAGGTATGCGCCTACAAGTAGGCCAGCACATCCGATTTCTGCTACGCTTTTATTTACTAGGTAGCTTCCTCGGCCCCTACCTCAATCGCCGCCACATGTAGATCGCGGTGCTACCATTCTTTGCTCCCCTAGCGAGCCCCAGAAACACACAGGCGACCTCGGATCTGTAGGTTGCCTTATGTCGCCCAGATCTGACTAGACACTCTCACACATTACAAATAGTACATGAATCAAAACACTTTTAAAACATGATATCAGAACTACAGTTCTCTCTCTCTCTCTCTCTCGATCACCACCCAGACCGATGTACCAGACCTCCCCATAAATTCTATTTATGTGGAAATCTGATTCATGCAGCCTTAGCATTGGTGTGTTTTATGTCACATCTTCAGCACCATATGGAGCTCTGGTGCTTATCCTTCGGCGATGTGTCCGGTTTCAGCCAGCGTTTACTCGGTTCGCTCTCCGTTCTGTAGCCATCTAGTATTTTTACGGTGTGGGGTAGCTAGCCCCAGTGGTTCTATTCTTTACACCCCAATATGGGACCCGGTAACCACTCGAGTGGAACTACAGTTTAAC
The DNA here is from genome assembly GCA_020796225.1 of Arion vulgaris. Lineage (NCBI taxonomy): Eukaryota > Metazoa > Mollusca > Gastropoda > Stylommatophora > Arionidae > Arion > Arion vulgaris. The sequence goes on along the minus strand of CM036774.1, from coordinate 24,985,387 downwards.
ATCATAAAGAGCAAAGGCGGGCATCACCATTACTTGCCTGTTCATGCATTCACTTCCTATGACGTCAATGGTACAAAAAACATAGAAAAATGAACACAAAGACCAGGCATGCCAATACAGGAATAGTTACCGAAGAATTCCGTCAACGAAAAGCTACTTGTTCATTCAATACATATAATGGGACATATATAAGGGCGTTAAAAAAGAAAACATATGGTTGTGAGACATTGTTGTAAAAATTGACAAAGTGACAGAAAAGACCATAATTGCCTTTAAATGCTAATGCTACAGATGAGGACTTAGAATTTCATGGACAGTAAAAAACAACAACAAATACTTTTGTTCTGAAACAGCTTGATATTAAAGGCAGTTGGTTATTAAAGAGCACAAAAGAAGGAAAATTAAATATTTCTGACACATAAAACGACATGAGTGCCTAGAGAGGTTAAATTTTGAAGGAATGATGCCCTGTAAGAAGAATGAGAGGAAAACCTGGGAGACGATGGGTGCAAGATGTCATTGACGATCTGAGAATGACTGCTGCTGACGCTGGTCAACTTGCACAGAACAGAGTTTTTCAGGACTACTGTCATGGGCAAGTCCCAAAAGGACAAGGTACTTGTGATGATAATGAAGAAGATGTGCTGAAAGGATAAAATCCACCCTGATATAATGGAGTAATTTTCTTCATGGCAAATCATCATTGAAAGACAACAAATGCAGTGGTTTGGACATTTAATGAGAATGGAGTACAACCAACTACCAATAACAGCATACAATAAAAAGAGATCAGGTACTAGAGCCAAGGAAGACCAAGAAAAAGATGGATAGAGAATATCAAAACCCCACCAAATAAACACGAATATTCTTCTTCTCACTAGATTGGGATATCGGACTCTCTAATAAAGGCCGCCGTCTGCCTCAGATTATCAGCCACGCCATACAGTTTGTCTTGGACGCTGGTGTAAGTGGGCCACATTTTTCTTCTCAGGTCTGCATACTGGGGGCAGTTCTGTAGGCTATGTTTCCCTTGCCTTTGCTCCCATGTGATCTCCCGCAGTTAGCTTTGGCCACCCTCATGATGGTAGGTCCGACATTCTTACTGCGTGGCTAAATCTCAGAGACAGATCAGCGACCGTAGAATCCGTTATCCCATTCCTCATTGTGAGGGGTCGTTGCATCAAGTTATGCGCCTTACGGCCTGGTGCATCCTTTTCTGCAAGCATTTGTTTCGGGTTAGCATTCCCTAAAACACGAATATAACACAAGGACGACTCATCTGGCACTGTAAGGCAAATTAAAGCCACCCCCTCCACTTTTATAAGCAAGAGTGGACAACCAATTTCATCATCCACACGGGGAAAGACAATAGACAGTCGAGTCTTCTTCTTCTTCTTTCAACGTTTTCAGACATGGACTTGTATACTTCTAAAGTAGTTAGTGGTCAGCTGGAGTTCATGTACATCTCTATATAGTTTGTCCAGGACTGACATGGCGTTTGGCCATTTGTATTTTCTTTGTTCATTGTATGTTGAACATGGACATGTCCGGAGAGCAATGAAGATATTACAAATTGAAACTGAAACTGTATGTTGAACATTTAGGATATGTGTGTCTGTATGTAGCAATACTTACTCAGGTTCAGCTTATCGTTGTCCCACTTTGCCCTCATACACAACCTAGACTCGTACTCAGGCATTGATGGCTCTCTCTTCACATTCATCGATTCGATCGTCGGATGTTTTCTCTTCCAGTTGCTGAAGTCTATCGATGACAGTGACTGCGCGACAGGGAAACTGCTTGTGAATTGGCTAGACTTTCCTCTACATCTACAGATTTGAAAAAAAAGTTATTGAGAAAGTTAAACACTTAAATGTATATTTTCTGTGTATTAAAATAGTATTTTTCTTCTTTACAGACTGTTAATTGACAAGTGTTTTACTGTGACAACTTCTGAGTTTGAGTTTGTCTCTCTTGCTTTTTTATCTCAACCTTGTCTCTCGTGACTGTTTCTTTCCGTGTTATGTCCGAGCCGAAAGCAAGGATGAAATATCGTCTCTATGTAAGCCTAGTTTGGGCAGCTGATATGGGGAATGTGCCTTCCTAATTTTGCACAAACCCATTCTCTACCTTACTGTTTCATCAAAATTAAAGACAAGAGTCCATACGTTTGAAATTGAGCAAGGTTTTCAGGAGATACCAGAAGATTGAATGGAATACACACATAACAATCAACCGCCTTAAGGTCCCTCCAGGTTTGTGGTCAAGATTTACTTCTTTAGCATTCTATATAGCCGTGTTGATGGCGTTTGTGGCTTAGGGAATAGTAACTCGGTCAATTAACCCTGACGTTCTGAGTTCGAATCACGCTGCGGACAGTTTAGTTGCAAATTGGTTCGCGTGGATTTTTACAAAAGGACGATGGCACCACCCTTTAGAAAGCAATGACAAACTACTGAACGTAATAATTCCTAGAAAAATCACAAACAACGGTAAAAACTGGGGCTGATTCGCAAAGTCCTGTAAAGGATATACAACTAACTTTGTAACCGTGTTGACGCACAAGGCAGTAGGGATATTCTATCATGGTTTACTTCCCTTGCCCCGAGTCTACCTCCATACTATTCATTCAGATTTTTAATTTCTTCTACTTCTACGATAGCTTTCAGATTTTTAACTTCTTCTACGATAGCTTTCAGATTTTTAACTTCTTCTTCTTCTACGATAGCTTTCAGATTTGTATCTTCTTCTACGATAGCTTTCAGATTTATATCTTCTTCTACGATAGCTTTCAGATTTTTAACTTCTTCTACGATAGCTTTCAGATTTTTATCTTCTTCTACGATAGCTTTCATATTTTTATCTTCTTCTACGATAGCTTTCAGATTTTTATCTTCTTCTACGATAGCTTTCAGATTTTTAACTTCTTCTTCTTCTACGATAGCTTTCAGATTTTTATCTTCTTCTACGATAGCTTTCAGATTTGTATCTTCTTCTAAGATAGCTTTCAGATTTTTATCTTCTTTTTCTTCTACGATAGCTTTCAGATTTGTATCTTCTTCTAAGATAGCTTTCAGATTTTTATCTTCTTTTTCTTCTACGATAGCTTTCAGATTTGTATCTTCTTCTACGATAGCTTTCAGATTTTTAACTTCTTCTACGATAGCTTTCATATTTTTATCTTCTTCTACGATAGCTTTCAGATTTTTATCTTCTTCTACGATAGCTTTCAGATTTTTATCTTCTTCTACGATAGCTTTCATATTTTTATCTTCTTCTACGATAGCTTTCAGATTTTTATCTTCTTCTACGATAGCTTTCAGATTTTTAACTTCTTCTACGATAGCTTTCATATTTTTATCTTCTTCTACGATAGCTTTCAGATTTTTAACTTCTTCTTCTTCTACGATAGCTTTCAGATTTTTAACTTCTTCTTCTTTTACGATAGCTTTCAGATTTTTATCTTCTTCTTCTTCTACGATAGCTTTCAGATTTGTATCTTCTTCTTCTTCTTGTACTAGGACCGTGCATGACTGCTCCCCAACTCCAAAGTAGATAGATAGTAGTGGAAATGAAGTAGGTAGAGACTGTAGAGTTTGCACACCAAAACTGCACACTACGAGCGTAATAGCATCACTAGAACAAGACTAGTTTGACGTAGATTAGTTAGGACTGCTTAGCGACGTAGTATCAACAAAAGGAGACGAACATAAACAGTGGATAGAAGTGGACGTGTTTTGCTTAGATTCATGCTAACCTCAGTAAAGTACATATGAAATCTGCAAGACCGCCTTGGTATGTGTACTATATCTAATGTTATAAGGTTCAAAGCTTAGATTCATGCTAACCTCAGTAAAGTACATATGAAATCTGCAAGACCGCCTTGGTATGTGTACTATGTCTAATGTTATAAGGTTCAAAGCTTAGATTCATGCTAACCTCAGTAAAGTACATATGAAATCTGCAAGACGCCTTGTATGTTACTATTCTAATGTTATAAGGTTCAAACTTAGATTCATGTAACCTCAGAAAGTACATATGAATCTGCAAGACCGCCTTGTATGTTACATGTTAATTTATAATTCAAAGCTTAGATTCTTAACCTCAGAAAGCTATGAAATCTGCAACTGCCTTGTATTGTACATGTCTAATGTTATATTCAAAGCTTAGATTCATGCTACCTCTAGTACTAGAATTTAACTGCCTTGTATGTGTACTATGTCTAATGTTATAAGCATATCATAACACCACAACCAGATATAACACAATAATGGAGAAATAAACTAGCACTTTGAACCCCTGTACAAAAACCATCTACAACATTCTTTTCTTCTTCTGATAGCTTTCAGATTTTTATCATCTTTTTCTTCTCGATAGCTTTCAGATTTTTATCTTCTTTTCTTCTTCTACGATAGCTTTCAGATTTTTATCTTCTTTTTCTTCTTCTACGATAGCTTTCAGATTTTATCTTTTTCTTCTTCTACGATAGCTTTCAGATTTTTATCTTCTTTTTCTTCTTCTACGATAGCTTTCAGATTTTTATCTTCTTTTTCTTCTTCTACGATAGCTTTCAGATTTTTACCTTCTTTTTTTCTACGATAGCTTCAGATTTTTATCTTCTTTTTCTCTACGATAGCTTTCAGATTTTTTTTTTTCTTCTTCACGATAGTTCAGATTTTATCTTCTTTTCTTCTACGATAGCTTTCAGATTTTTATTTCTTTTTTTCTACGATAGCTTTCAGATTTTATCTTCTTTTTCTTCTAGTAGCTTTCAGATTTTTATCTCTTTCTTCTACGATAGCTTTCAATTTTATCTTCTTTCTTCTACGATAGCTTTCAGATTTTATCTTCTTTTCTTCTACGATAGCTTTCAGATTTTATCTTCTTTTCTTCTTTTTTCTACAATAGCTTTCAGATTTTATCTTCTTCTTCTTCTTTTCTTCTTCTAGGATAGCTTTCAGATTTCCAAGGTGGCGGTTAGTGGTTGCTGAACCGACGTCACAGCATTCCGAGAAAACCCATAAGGTCTCAGTCTCTCGCAACAGATGTTGGAGGGTATGCATGTTGTTGGTTACTGTGGTACAAAAACTGTCACCATCTACACATTATATCAGAGATCTTTGCCGTTGCTACAGAGTTTGTGCACTGCCGTTGAGATCTTCCTGTTTAAGAAAGAAATGGGGGGACACATGGTTGATTATTCACCGAAGTACAACGCTGACGGTCCTATTAATACGAGCACCGGACGAGCACCGGACGAGCACCGGACGAGCACCGGAGGAGCACAGGACGGGGTTCGACTTTGCAAATACAACCTAGCAGTTACTTATTCCTCTCGGCTCCTCGTGGAGCATAGGGTTATTCGCCACATTTCCCGGTCTCTTATTGTTTTCTTTATGACTTCCCACGATAGTCCACCCCAGTGGCGACTCGTCATTAAGGGCCATTGGGGCCAGGCCCCACCAAAAATAAAGTGAAACGTGTACTTATTACTTTATAACTTAAAATATAACCTAACTCAAAACCATGATTTTTTCCGAAAATTTTTGTCTGTTGCTTCACCAACAAAAATGAGCACGAGCCGCCACTGGACTCCACCCTCCTTCAGTTCCTCACAAAAAAAACTACGTCTCCAGGTCTCTTTAGAATGTCCCCTTTTCAGTTTTCCTTCTGGGTTCCACTCAAGAGCTTGTCTAGAGATACTGGTCTGTGTCTTCCGCAGGGTATGTCCGACTCATCACCATTCTCAAACGATTACATAACTCCTTTCATTAAATAAATACATTAGAAGCCAAAGAAGGCACGCCTATGTGGCGAGGGACACTGATAATAAAGAAAGCATACCTTCACGCAAAAATCAGTCAGAAGCGCCATACCAGGTGTCCTGTCTACGCCTGAATTCATAGCAGACGAACCACTCGTGTGGTGCCAAGGCCCACAAGGGAAGCACAGAATAGTACTACTGCTACCTACAAGGCATGTCGTAAGAGGCGACTGATGTAGGACCTAGGGAAGCTACCCTAGTAAATAAAAGCACCGCAGAAATCGGATGTGCTGGCCTACTTGTAGGCGCATAACTGGTACAACTAGTGGCGGCTCGTCATTAGAGGCCAGTGGGCCCAAAAACAATGTGTAACATGTATATATTATTTCATATATTGAAATATAACCTAACCCCAAACCATGATTTTTTTGAAAATATGTGTCTGGCCCCACCAACAAAAATGATCACGAGCCGCCCCTGGGTACAACGTACAATCTATCTTAGGCTAAGATCACATACAAATCACACAGAATAGTTAACAAGTTGTTCATATGGAGAGTTTGATGAAGAAGAAGAAGAAGTCAGAAACGCAATACCATGCGCCCTGATTACGCCTGAATTCATATCGGAACACCGCCCGAGTCGTTACCGGGCGCCAAATTTGGGGTGTAAAGAATAGAACCACTGTTACCTGCCATTCATGTCGTAAGAGGTAATTATGGAGGTTTGGATGAAATCGGAAACAAATGCTTGCAGAAAACGGATGCACCAGGCCGTAAGGCGCATAACATGGTGCAACGACCCTCACAATGAGGAATGGGATAATGGATTCTACTGTCGCCAATCTGCTTCAGAGATTTAGCCACGCAGTAAAATTGTCAGACCTACCATCACGAGGGTAGCCAAAACATACTGCGGAAAGAGGTCGGCACAAACGGGGAAGCAGAAATCATAGGAATTATATCCCACAGAACTGCCCCCAGTATGCAGACTTGGGAAGAAAGAGGTGGCGCACTTACACTAGCGTCCAAGACAAACTGTATGGTGTGGCTGATAATCTGAGACAGACGGCTACCTTTATTACAGAATCCGAAATCCCAATCTAGTGAGAACGCAGAAGACAAACTGTATGGCGTGGCTGATAATCTGAGGCAGACTGCTACCTTTATTAGAGAATCTGAAATCCCAATCTAGTGAGAACGCAGAAGACAAACTGTATGGCGTGGCTGATAATCTGAGGCAGACGGCTACCTTTATTAGAGAATCCGAAATCCCAATCTAGTGAGAACGCAGAAGACAAACTGTATGGCGTGCTGATAATCTGAGGCAGACGGCTACCTTATTACAGAATCCGAAATCCCAATCTAGTGAGAACGCAGAAGACAAACTGTATGACGTGGTTGATAATCTGAGGCAGACGGCTGCCTTTTTATAGAATCTGAAATCCCAATCTAGTGAGAACGCAGAAGACAAACTGTATGGCGTGGCTGATAATCTGAGGCAGACGGCTATTTTTATTACAGAATCCGAAATCCCAATCTAGTGAGAACGCAGAAGACAAACTGTATGACGTGGTTGATAATCTGAGGCAGACGGCTGCCTTTATTAGAGAATCTCAAATCCCAATCTAGTGAGAACGCAGAAGACAAACTGTATGCGTGGCTGATAATCTGAGGCAGACGGCTACCTTATTACAGAATCCGAAATCCCAATCTAGTGAGAACGCAGAAGACAAACTGTATGACGTGGCTGATAATCTGAGGCAGACGGCTGCCTTTATTAAGAATCGAAATCCCAATCTAGTGAGAACGCAGAAGACAAACTGTATGGCGTGGCTGATAATCTGAGGCAGACGGCTACTTTATTACAGAATCCGAAATCCCAATCTAGTGAGAACGCAGAAGACAAACTGTATGACGTGGTTGATAATCTGAGGCAGACGCTGCCTTTATTAGAGAATCCGAAATCCCAATCTAGTGAGAACGCAGAAGACAAACTGTATGCGTGGCTGATAATCTGAGGCAGAGGCTACCTTTATACAGAATCTGAAATCCCAATCTAGTGAGAACAGAAGACAAACGTTGGGTGATAACTAAGACTCTTTATTACTCTGCATAAAATGTCTACTTCGCTTGCATAAATGTCACTTCTCTGCAAAAAATGTCACTTCTCTGCATAAAATGTCACTTCTCTGCATAAAATGTCACTTCTCTGCATAAAATGTCACTTCTCTGCATAAAATGTCACTTCTCTGCATAAAATGTCACTTCTCTGCATAAAATGTCACTTCTCTGCATAAAATGTCACTTCTCTGCACTAATATTTAAAAATAAATCACTTAAGTCCAGAAACTCACTTTCTTAATATCACTTTTATTTCTGTGCACCGTTTCTGTTTCTTCTCTATTTTATTTTAATTTTAACAAGTTATGATTAACGTTGGGAATGTTGAGACGAAGCGATATACTATCGTATTTCTAACCCTACGTTACGCCAACACAAACAGTAGTTTTATATTTTAAATACATGTTTTCAAAGATCTGAGCATTTTGATATCGATTTGAGAACAAAAAATCTTTGTGTGTTTTTTGGGGGTTGAATAATTGATTAGTTCTCTCACGTTTTATTCACATGTTCACGTTCTCTGGTCTTGTATATGAGTAAGATAAGTGGCGGCTCGTGATAATTTTTGTTCGTGGGGCCAGACACAAATTTTCGGAAAAATTATGGTTTGATGTTGTTATGTTTTAATTTATAAAATAATAAATACACGTTACAAATTATTTTTGGTGGGGCCCGGCCCTAGTGGCCCTTAATGACGAGCCGCAACTGGGGAAGATGATGATGTCTCCGCGCAGAAATCAATAAGGATAAATATAAATGAGAATTATGAAGGGGTGAAAGACAAGCTTGAAATGCGTGAGGAAGATGGAGGGGGGTCACCAGGAAAGATACACTACGAAACTAGGATATCAGAAGTAGAGTGGGCATAACTTCATGCACGAATACATTGAAAGACAACAAATGCAGTGGTTTGGACATTTAATGAGAATGGAATACAACGAACCACCAATAACAGCATACAATAAAAGAGATCGGGTACTAGAGCTAAGGGAAGACCAAGAAAAAGATGGATAGACAACATCAAGACCACACTACATAAACACGGATATAACACAACAAGGGTGATTCATCTAACCCTGGAGCGCAAATTAAAGCTCCCACCACTACGCGTAACAACAAGAGTGGACAATCAATTCTATCATCCACCTGGGGAAAAACAATAGACAATAATCACAATGTTCTGTTCGTGGACTCCAGTAACATAAGGCCGGCGAGCTCAGGTAAAAATTCTAGGAAATCAGACCACAACCGTCACGTGACCTCGCGTTCCTGTATTGTTAGATAAAGATGAATTCATTTTAATAACAAAACAACATGTTAAATTACGGTTATAATATGTTACAAATTAAGTTTGCCACTATGGAATATTGGTATTATTAACATATTTCATCAATAAATAACAATGGAATCGTAGAATTGTGTAAAATTGTAAAAAAGAAAACCCTTGCACTGTTCTATCAAAGACATAAAAACCAGTCCCCATTAAACATGGATTGTTATTATTCCGTCTGAGCTAGTCGGCCTTGTATTGCCGGGGGCCATGTTTCTGTTCTAGATCTCACTGCTGCACTAAACGTTTTAAACAAAAAAAGTATCTTGTGTTTCTTATATAATTTGAGAATGTCTCAACGCTCAACCAAGTCTTTCCTTTTCTCTCTCTTTATTATTCTATTTTGTTTGTTTTAATTCATTTTTTAAAATTTCGTTCGCCCACTATTATTTCATACGTAGTCAGATCGCCTAATATGGTACATTTGACTGATTTTTGCGTGAAAGCTTATTTTCCTTATCATCAGTGTCCTTGGCAATTCAGACGAACCTTACTTAGACTTCAGAAGTGCCTGTCTTAATATTAGCAATCTTCTTCTTAGAATGCTCCATATCGACCACTTGTTAACCACTCTGTGTGATTTGTATGTTATCTGAGCCTAAGAGCGATTGTACGTTGTGAAAGTTATACGCATATAGGTAGACCAGCACACCTGATTTCTGCGATGCTTTTTATTTACTAAGGTAGCTTCCCAGGTCTTACATCAGTCGACTCTTACGGCATGCCTTTTAGGTCGCAGTGGTACTATTCTTTGCTTCCCTTCCCGTCATCAAACGGGCGAACTATTAGCAATCAAAATTGTTACCTAAATTAGGTGAACTTCTCTGCTATTTTTGTCATTTTGGATTCCAGCGGAATATCTGAAGTACCTGTCATATGAGAATGTGTGCCATACGACAAATGAACGGTCATTGACACTATCTCTTAACGTCTACAACATACACACATATTCACATACTTCAACACACAGTCACATACATCAACGCACATACAAACAAAAGCATATACTTAGTTATGTAAGACTCTGGAAACCAAACATTCGATATACTTTGGCCCGCAAACGAACGACAACCTGACTAACGTAGCACTAGCTTTCAATATTTTACGGGTCGACAGCCTTACAAAATATAATTATTTTATACGTTTTTTTTATCTTGTATAAATAAGTATTTTATCTTTTAATCTATATATATGTTAGAGTGGCTAGAAATGAGCAGCACGACAGGTATGAGTGATTCGAGTTATTGATAGTATCATCATCATTGCACTTCGGTGAGTAACCATGTGTACTTCGGTCTCTTTCTTACACAAGAAGATCTCAGCGGCAGTGCACGAGCTCTGTAGAACCGGCGAGGGTCCTCGATGTAATTTTGAAGATGGTGAAGATATTTGTGTAGGAATTTAATTTTAATCTTTTCTAATGAATTTTGCCTGGGCAGCAGCTTTCCAGCCTGCTTTTCTCGATTTTGAACAGATAATTGTTATATTACCTGCTCAAATTGAACAAGGGACCTACGTTTTATCGTCCGTCTCCGATATGACTAGGAACTCGATCTCACCTACACTGAGATAAGACATCTCTGGGAAAATATCCAGATGGCTCCACGAGGGAGCGAACCTGGTACCTTTGACACGAGAGATGAGTACTTAACCTTGTGCTACAGAGGCCCCCTTCCCCAAGACATCAGTTATATCTTCTTCTTCAGCGATCTCTGGTCATCCGCTTAGTTTACTGTGTACCACAAACTGGGCAGTCAGCTTCAGGTCTGTCATGTTTCCCACAGCTTAATTTTCACGCCGACCAGGTGTGGCCACATGTTGCTTCTCAGCTCACTCAGGAGAGGACAAGTAGGCTCTTCAATCAACATCTAACTGGTACGGAAAGTCGTTGGACGCTGTTGGAGATATTACGGAGATCAAAGCACCTATGGAAATTTCCGGAGTGCAATGAAGATATTCCAAACTGAAACTTAATATCAACAGTCAGTACTTTATTCCTATTTTTTGGTGATGCATGATTGTCTTCTCCAACCGACAGGGAACATGATGATGTTAGTGATTTTTATATTCCTGAAAGTATTTCGTATATTTGTAAGTATAGAATAAGGAGTATGAAAAACCCCAGGGAATTCACCAAGCCAATGAATATGAACAATAAATATTATATCGTACCATCTTGGTACCTCTTTTCTCGTATATAACGATGGTATGATAAGATTTAGGAAACAAGTTTTAAGAAAATTAGGCATGAAGAAACAATTATTAAGAGAAATAAAATTCAGACAAGTAAAGTATTTTGGGCACATAAAAAGACATGACACCATGATAAAACATTTACTAGAGGGAAAGTTGAGGGGGAAGAGCAAGAGGAAGACCGAGAGATACGTGGGAGGGAAACTTAAAGAAATGGACAGGTTACAGTCTGGCAGTGTGCAACACCAAGACGAAAGACAGAAGATGCTGGAGATTCATTGCAGCCAACCTTCGATGTGGAGACGGCACCAGATGATGATGATGATAAGATTATTTCAACGATGATTTCAAAGAAAAACTACGCAGATGCCGGTGGAAAAAAAAAGAGTTAAGGAAGGGACGCTGGCGATGGATAGGACACACGGTGAGAAGGCCGAGGGACGCTGGCGACGGATAGGACACACGGTGAGAAGGCCGAGGGACGCTGGCGATGGATAGGACACACGGTGAGAAGGCCAAGGGACGCTGGCGATGGATAGGACACACGGTGAGAAGGCCAAGGGACGCTGGCGATGGATAGGACACACGGTGAGAAGGCCGACAGGTAACATTGCAAGACAGGCACTGTTTTGAAACCTACAGGGAAAGAAGAAATGGGGAAGGCATAGAAATACCTGGAGAAGAGAGCTGGGTACTGATACTAAATGAATAGACTATACGTGGAAAGAATTGGAAGGGATGACAAGAGAGAGGAAGTGCTGGAAGAAGTTTGTTGAAGACCTGTGCTCCGTTGGGAGCTGAAAGGTGAAGAAGAAAAACAAAAATTAGGAGCTTCCAGAAAAAATAAAATTATCAAACAGGATTCGAACCACAAACCCTTATTTCGTACGGCACCCAGTGCATAAGCTCTACAGACGAGCGCGTACGGCACCCAGTGCATAAGCTCTACAGACGAGCGCGTACGGCACCCAGTGCATAAGCTCTCGAACGAGCGGTACGGCACCCAGTGCATAAGCTCTACAGACGAGCGCGTACGGCACCCAGTGCATAAGCTCTACAGACGAGCGCGTACGGCACCCAGTGCATAAGCTCTACAGACGAGCGCGTACGGCACCCAGTGCATAAGCTCTACAGACGAGCGCGTACGGCACCCAGTGCATAAGCTCTACAGACGAGCGCGTACGGCACCCAGTGCATAAGCTCTACAGACGAGCGCGTACGGCACCCAGTGCATAAGCTCTACAGACGAGCGCGTACGGCACCCAGTGCATAAGCTCTACAGACGAGCGCGTACGGCACCCAGTGCATAAGCTCTACAGACGAGCGCGTACGGCACCCAGTGCATAAGCTCTACAGACGAGCGTTTTAAAGAACACAGCAAGGAAGCTGTCTATGTATTTGTTATCTCATCGGTATTCAATTTTCTTAGCAAAGTTGTTCGATGATTTTTCTGCTATGATCCGCTCTTTTCCCGGTAAGTTTGTGAACAATTTCGTTTTTCACGTTTCATCAACGTTTTTCTAGTATTAGTAGCAGTGTCTGTGTTGTCGAGGTAAGGTGCTCGACTTTCAGTGTCTGTGTTGTCGAGGTAAGGTGCTCGACTTTCAGTGTCTGTGTTGTCGAGGTTAAGTGTTCGACTTTCAGTGTCTGTGTTGTCGAGGTAAGGTGCTCGACTTTCAGTGTCTGTGTTGTCGAGGTAAGGTGCTCGACTTTCAGTGTCTGTGTTGTCGAGGTAAGGTGCTCGACTTTCAGTGTCTGTGTTGTCGAGGTAAGGTGCTCGACTTTCAGTGTCTGTGTTGTCGAGGTAAGGTGCTCGACTTTCAGTGTCTGTGTTGTCGAGGTAAGGTGCTCGACTTTCAGTGTCTGTGTTGTCGAGGTAAGGTGCTCGACTTTCAGTGTCTGTGTTGTCGAGGTAAGGTGCTCGACTTTCAGTGTCTGTGTTGTCGAGGTAAGGTGCTCGACTTTCAGTGTCTGTGTTGTCGAGGTAAGGTGCGACTTCAGTGTCTGGTTGTCGAGTAAGGTGCCGACTTTCAGTGTCTGTGTTGTCGAGGTAAGGTGCTCGACTTTCAGTGTCTGTGTTGTCGAGGGAAGGTGCTGACTTTCAGTGTCTGTGTTGTCGAGGGTGCCTGACTTTCAGTGTCTGTGTTGTCGAGGTAAGGTGCTCGACTTTCAGTGTCTGTGTTGTCGAGGTAAGGTGCTGACTTCAGTGTCTGTGTTGTCAGGTAGCCGACTTCAGTCGTGTTGTCGAGGTAAGGTGCTCTGACTTTCAGTGTCTGTGTTGTCGAGGTAAGGTGCTCGACTTTCAGTGTCTGTGTTGTCGAGGTAAGGTGCTCGACTTTCAGTGTCTGTGTTGTCGAGGTAAGGTGCCTGACTTTCAGTGTCTGTGTTGTCGAGGTAAGGTGCTCGACTTTCAGTGTCTGTGTTGTCGAGGTAAGGTGCTCGACTTTCAGTGTCTGTGTTGTCGAGGTAAGGTGCTCGACTTTCAGTGTCTGTGTTGTCGAGGTAAGGTGCTCGACTTTCAGTGTCTGTGTTGTCGAGGTAAGGTGCTCGACTTTCAGTGTCTGTGTTGTCGAGGTAAGGTGCTCGACTTTCAGTGTCTGTGTTGTCGAGGTAAGGTGCTCGACTTTCAGTGTCTGTGTTGTCGAGGTAAGGTGCTCGACTTTCAGTGTCTGTGTTGTCGAGGTAAGGTGCTCGACTTTCAGTGTCTGTGTTGTCGAGGTAAGGTGCTCGACTTTCAGTGTCTGTGTTGTCGAGGTAAGGTGCTCGACTTTCAGTGTCTGTGTTGTCGAGGTAAGGTGCTCGACTTTCAGTGTCTGTGTTGTCGAGGTAAGGTGCTCGACTTTCAGTGTCTGTGTTGTCGAGGTAAGGTGCTCGACTTTCAGTGTCTGTGTTGTCGAGGTAAGGTGCTCGACTTTCAGTGTCTATGTTGTCGAGGTAAGGTGCTCGACTTTCAGTGTCTGTGTTGTCGAGGTAAGGTGCTCGACTTTCAGTGTCTGTGTTGTCGAGGTAAGGTGCTCGACTTTCAGTGTCTGTGTTGTCGAGGTAAGGTGCTCGACTTTCAGTGTCTGTGTTGTCGAGGTAAGGTGCTCGACTTTCAGTGTCTGTGTTGTCGAGGTAAGGTGCTCGACTTTCAGTGTCTGTGTTGTCGAGGTAAGGTGCTCGACTTTCAGTGTCTGTGTTGTCGAGGTAAGGTGCTCGACTTTCAGTGTCTGTGTTGTCGAGGTAAGGTGCTCGACTTTCAGTGTCTGTGTTGTCGAGGTAAGGTGCTCGACTTTCAGTGTCTGTGTTGTCGAGGTGGTGCTGACTTTCAGTGTCTGTGTTGTCGAGGTAAGGTGCTCGACTTTCAGTGTCTGTGTTGTCGAGGTAAGGTGCTCGACTTTCAGTGTCTGTGTTGTCGAGGTAAGGTGCCGACTTCGGTCTGTTGTCGAGGTAAGGTGCTCGACTTTCAGTGTCTGTGTTGTCGAGGTAAGGTGCTCGACTTTCAGTGTCTGTGTTGTCGAGGTAAGGTGCTCGACTTTCAGTGTCTGTGTTGTCGAGGTAAGGTGCTCGACTTTCAGTGTCTGTGTTGTCGAGGTAAGGTGCTCGACTTTCAGTGTCTGTGTTGTCGAGGTAAGGTGCTCGACTTTCAGTGTCTGTGTTGTCGAGGTAAGGTGCTCGACTTTCAGTGTCTGTGTTGTCGAGGTAAGGTGCTCGACTTTCAGTGTCTGTGTTGTCGAGGTAAGGTGCTCGACTTTCAGTGTCTGTGTTGTCGAGGTAAGGTGCTCGACTTTCAGTGTCTGTGTTGTCGAGGTAAGGTGCTCGACTTTCAGTGTCTGTGTTGTCGAGGTAAGGTGCTCGACTTTCAGTGTCTGTGTTGTCGAGGTAAGGTGCTCGACTTTCAGTGTCTGTGTTGTCGAGGTAAGGTGCTCGACTTTCAGTGTCTGTGTTGTCGAGGTAAGGTGCTCGACTTTCAGTGTCTGTGTTGTCGAGGTAAGGTGCTCGATCTTGTCAGGTGTCTGATGTTGTCGAGGTAAGGTGCTCGACTTTCAGTGTCTGTGTTGTCGAGGTAAGGTGCTGACTTAGTGTCTGTGTTGTCGAGGTAAGGTGCTGACTTTCAGTGTCTGTGTTGTCGATGTGCTGACTTCAGTCGTGTTTCGAGGTGCTGACTTTCAGTGTCTATGTTGTCGAGGTAAGGTGCTCGACTTTCAGTGTCTGTGTTGTCGAGGTAAGGTGCTCGACTTTCAGTGTCTGTGTTGTCGAGGTAAGGTGCTCGACTTTCAGTGTCTATGTTGTCGAGGTAAGGTGCTCGACTTTCAGTGTCTGTGTTGTCGAGGTAAGGTGCTCGACTTTCTTTCCTAAGGTACTTGGTTCGCTCGTTCGTGAAGTGATCGGGATATATTTCCAGAGATTCTTGATCGCAGTGTAGGTGAGATTGAGTTTCTAATCCTATCGGAGATGGACGATAAAACGTATGTCCCGTGTACAAGATGAGCACGTTTTTTTTTTTTTTTCGATCCAGAAGCACTTGAGCTTTCAGCTTTTCGGCTCGGTGCCATGGACATCGTAACCCTTCGGTTCGGTGCCACGAACACCGTGAATCTGGGGAACCTGTGGCTTTTCTGCCAGTCCGCGGAATTGAGCCCGCACACACAGAGGACTAGTCACCCACAGTCCAACGCGCTACGAACACGCTGGGCAGACGGGCAAGATGATGAGCACGTTAAAGAACTATTGGCAGTTCAAAATCGAGTAAAGCAGGCGGGAAAGCCGGATCCTGGGCAACTTTCATGAAAAAAAAATTAAAAATTTCTACAAAACATTTTCACCATTTTCTAATTTACATCGGCTACCCTCGCCGGTACTACGGAGTTCGTGCACTGCCGCTTAGATTTTCATGTATAGGAAAAAGATTGGTCTTCTTCTTCTTCTTTCTCGAATCCTGTATGCCTCACAGCGTCAGGTCAGGATTGGTAATATTAGTAATAGTAGAAGCTGTAGTAGTTGTTGTTGCAACAGAAGAAGAAGATGTATTTTGTACATACATTGATTCATTTATGAAGTTGTGTACAACAAGTTGGAAAATGACTAAAGATATAGAAAGCAAGTTGAATGCATTTGAAAATAGATGTCTGCGAAAAATAATGAATATAAAATGGAACGAATTCAGGAGAAGTGATGAAATCAGAGACATGTCTGGTCAACCACTAGTGACAACTGTTATAAGAAAGAGAAGATGGAGATATGTTGGGCACACCTTGAGGAGAAATGATCAACGAATATCAAAGCAGGCATTGAAGTGGATGCAAAGGGTTCAAGAAAGAGAGGACGACCTAAGGAGACCCTGAAACGAACTTTGCTGAGAGAGGCAGGAAATATCGGTCTCAGTTCCATGGAGGAGATTGAGCGAGTTGCCCAGGATAGAGCGGTATGGAGAAATTACTTGCAGGCCCTATGTAACGTATAACGGTACGAGAGGAATTATTATTATTATAATTAACTAATACATGTTAATCTCAAGACCTTAGTATATGTACAAAAGTTAAATTGTTTAGGTCATGTGTGATTCCTGTACTGACCTACGGTTGTGAAAGTTGGAAATCAACAAAGAAAATTGATAAGAAACTGAACAGCTTTGAGAATAAATGTCTCCGAAAATGGAGTGATTTCGTTTCTAACAACACAGTGAGAGATAGAACACACCAACAACCCGTATCAAATATTATAAGGAAACGAAGGTGGAAATATTTAGGTCATGTTCTTAGATCAGACGAAATGTGACTAAATCGACAAGTCCTTATGTGATCAACAGTTGGGAAAAGAAAACGTGGAAGACCTAAGACCACTCTTCGAAGAACCATCCAACAAGAAAGTAAACTATTGGGATGTAAAACCATACAAGATCTCCAACTGTTAGCAACGAACCGCATTACATGGAGATCTAAAACCTCTGCCCTATGTGCCGCCTTTGGCACGAACGGAACAAACTAATTAAC
Source organism: Arion vulgaris (assembly GCA_020796225.1). Lineage (NCBI taxonomy): Eukaryota > Metazoa > Mollusca > Gastropoda > Stylommatophora > Arionidae > Arion > Arion vulgaris. The sequence goes on along the minus strand of CM036774.1, from coordinate 24,968,005 downwards.
TATTGAGATACAACAGAGAACATCTATAATTAACTCCGTGTGGACCAGGAGCCACACTAAGTGGCGTCTATACTCTATAATATCTTTTGCTCTGGTCCAATAAAAGTTAATATTATTATTTTTATTATATACATCCGCAACGTTATTTCTCCATATCGCTCTATCCTGGACAACTAGTTCAATCTCTTCCATGAAATTGAGTCCTGATATTTCTTGTCTCTCTCAGTAAAGCTTGTTTCAATGTTTCTCTTGAACCTCCTCTCGTTCTTGAACTCTTTGCTTCCCACTTACTTGTCTTTTTTGTGAGATTCTTGGATGATTTCTTCTCAGAGTATGGCCAACATTAACCAGTTGTTAACGAGGAAGACCACGCAAAAGATGGATGGACGACATCAAGAACAGCCTTACGAATATCAGCTTGCAAAGTGACTTTTTTGTGTCGATCCAGAAGCACTTGAGCTGAAAGCTCTTCGGTTCGGTGCCATGGACATCGTAACCTGGCTCGGTTCATGGACACAACCCTTCGGTTCCGTGCCACGAACACCGTAAATCTGGGGAATCTGTGACTTTTCTGCCAGTCCGCGGAGTTGAACCCGCACTCACAGAGGACTTGTCACCCGTAGTCCCAAAGCGCTACGAACACGCTGGGCTGCAAAGTGCCTTAAACAACACACACAACATCACTACGCCCCCAACACTTTATAAAAAGTAAATAGTGGAAGAGAAGAACACGAATGAGAAATTTCTCAATTTAATTTCTCTTGAATTCGTTCCCTTTATGCCCGTGTGGCGCCGGGCATGCAAAGGAAGCAAATAATAGTACCACTGCAACCTACAATGCATGTCGTAAGAGGTGACTAATGTAGGCCCTAGGGTGCTACCCTAGTAAATAAAAAGCAGCGCAGAAATCGGATGTTGACCTACTTGTAGGAGCATAACTGGCACAATGTAAAATTGCTCTTAGGCTCATATTATATACAAATGACACAGAGTAGTTGACAAGTGGTCGATATGGAGCGTCTGAAGACGAAGAAGTTCCCTTTATGTTTAGACCTCTGAGCCGCCCGAGTGGTTACCTGGGCCCAAATTTGGGGTGTAAAGAATAGAACCACTGTTACCTGCCACGCATGTCGTAAGAGGCGCTAAGGAGGTTTGGCTGAAATCGGATGCACATGTCCTAAACGTGTAGAAGTCTATGCGTTTAGGGGCCTACAAACCAATGTGCAACATATACATGTTCTTGACAAAGATCAAACATATCACAAAGAGTGATTAAAATTGGTCGTAAAGAACGAACGCAAGAAGAAGAAGAAGACCCTGAGCATAGAAAACTGATGATCACAGAAGAAAATGAACCCTTTCGGGTGTTTTTTCCCGATCCAGAAGCATTTGAACTTTCAGTTCTTCGGCTCGTTGCCATGAACATCGTAACTCTTCGTTTCGGTGCCACGAACACCCTAAATCTGGAGAACCTGTGTCTTTTCTGCCAGCCCGCAGAATTGAACCGCAATCACAAAGGCTTGTCATCCTTAGTCCAACGCGCTACGAACACGCTGGGCAGACGGGCAACCCTTTGGATAATATCGTGCCTGTTCTAAATACTCAATTAAAACGTCTTTATTTTGAAATATACCAGATGACCATGCTATATTTTTCTACTTATCCACAATTATTATAATACATTTTTTTGTGCATAATCGAGTAGATATTTCACAATTCTGAAATCCCAAATTTGGCCGCTTATCGAAATGACGCACGTCGAGGGAATCCATATTTCTTTCACATTTAGGTCAAGTGTTAAAAAAACAACCGGGTTATATCAATAATTTGTCGATTCTTTTCAAAAGTAGATTGTTGATGAAATACCTTGGTATGTGTATGTGTCTACATTATTTTGATTATATTTTGATTTTTGTATTGTATTCAGATGAGTAGTTTAGTTAGCATAGTTTCTCATGGTTTTCCTTTCTGAAAATAGGTAGGCGGAATTTATGTGTTTCTCCTTCTTCTTCTTCTTCACGAGGGAGCGAACCTGGGTAGCTTTGAAACGGGAGATGAGCACGTAGCATCTATGCCACAGAGACCCCCTCTCCTCCCTGAGCAATTTGAATATTTTATATAGTCCTAGTCCTATCAGGAGACGGACGATAAAACGTAAGCCCATGTTCAATTTGAGCACGTAAAAGATCCTTGGCTTTTCAAAATCGAGAAAGAGGGTAGGCTTCAAATTTCATTAGAAAAGATCACAAATAACAATTCCTAAAAAATATCTTCTCAATCGTCAAAATTACATGGGATCTTGGTCGATGCTACGGAATGCGTGCATTCCAGCTGAGATCTTCCTGTTTAAGAAAGAGATCGGAGTCCATATGGTTACTCACCGAAGTGCAATGATGATGGTGCTATCAATCAATAAATTTTATTCTTTACCTGTCAACCCCAACGGAGCACAGGTCTTCAACAAACTTCTTCCAGTCCTTCCTCTCTGGTGCCATCCCTTTCAATTCTTGTCACCTCTTTCCTATCCTTTTAATATCAGTCTAGAGCTCTCTTCTGCAGGTATTTATAAGCATTCCTCTACTGCTCTTACTCTGCGGGTTCCAAAACAGTGCCTGTTTTGCAATACTTCGGTAGATCTTCTCTCTCTCTTTCTCTCTCTCTCTCTCTCTCTCTCTCTCTTTCACGATCACGATCTTCCCAATGTTTGTTCTATCCATCTCTAGCGTCTTTTCCGTAGCTCTTTTCCCACTGGTATCTGCCTGCATCTTTCTCTGAGTTCATCGGTCGTAATCTTATCATACCATCTCAGTCCCTCTATTCTAAATCCTATATTCATTTATGAAGGTCTGTAGTTTTCTGGTGCTTTCTGTTGTTGTCTTCCATGTTTCCGAGACATAGAACAGAACTGACTTACATTTGATGTCCTCCATGTTTCCGAGACATAGAACAGCACTGACTTCACATTTGTTGTCCTTTCCATGTTTAAGCCATAGAACAGCACTGACTTCACATTTGTTGTCCTCCATGTTTCCGAGCCATAGAACAGCACTGATTTGACATTTGATTGAAAGATTCTCAGCTTTGTGTTTGTTTTGATCTCCTTTGACTTCCATATCTTACTCAATGCAATAAAGTTTCCAACTGTTATAAGAAAGAGAAGATGGAGATATGTTGGGCACACTTGAGGAGAAATGATCAAAGAATATCAAAGCAGGCATTGAAGTGGGATGCAAAGGTTCAAGAAAGAGAGATCGACCTAAGGAGACCCTGAAGCGAACTTTGCTGAGAGAGGTAGGAAATATCGGTCTCAGTTCCATGGAGGAGATTGAGCGAGTTGCCCAGGATAGAGCGGTATGGAGAAATTACTTGCAGGCCCTATGTAACGTATAACGGTACGAGAGGAATTATTATTATTATTTAATAAAGTTTTCCCTTGCTTTACTTAAAATAATTCTCAACTTGGTTTACCCTAAAGAAAATAGGTAGGCGGACTTTTTATATTTTAATAAAATAAAATAATGCCTAGCCTTATCAGACCTTAGAGTGTGAAGTCACTTTACTTTAATTTCTAGGTACTATTGATTAATCGTTCAAGAATGATCAGGAATAAAACTAAGATAATGATATTTAACTCAAATGTCAAGTCTGTCCTTCTGTATGGAGCAGAGACATGGAGAACGACTAAGGTGAACACCAAAAAGCTGCAGACATTCATCAATAGATGCCTACGAAGGATACTCCATTTGAGATGGTATGACAGGACCACAAACAGAGAACTGTGGGATAGGACAGGACAATGGCAGGTGGAACTGAGATAATGAGCAGAAGGTGGCGATGGATAGGACACGCACTGAGGAAACCCCTAACAGCATCGTGAGACAGGCTCTCCGATGGAACCCCAGGGCAATAGAAGTAAGGGAAGACCCAGAAACACCTGGAGACGGGAGTTAGAGATGGAATGCAAAAAACGGGGAGAGAGTGGCGAGATCTGGAAAAGATGGCATTGGATAGGCGGGCTTGGAAGGCCTTGGTTGCGGATCTATGCTTCCTAGGGACGAAGGTGAAGAAGAAGAATGAGGAGGAGGTAGGATGGCCAATTCCTTTCCGCATGTGTGGAATGGCAGGTGTGGAATTGAACCAATATCCTCTTATATCCGAGTTGATAGGCGAATGTTTATGCATTACGCTAATCCGTCCTACCCTTCTCGAGTTTACCCTACTAAAAATATGTATGCAGACTTTTTGAACTAGGAGACAGTTTAGAGTTGTCATCAATATGTTTCTACATTGAGACGAAAAGGCTGAACCCGACTATGAAAACAAGACAATTAACATTTGATGAAATTCTTTTGCATGTGAATAAAGCAGACAGAAGACAACAGACAGACAGATGAAGGGAAGAGCAGACGAGACGGACTGACGAACTGCTGACGAACAGACAGACAGACATGACTGACAGACAGACAGACCTGACAGACAGACAGATAGACAGATGACAGATAGACATATAGACAGATAGACAGATAGACATATGAGACAGACAGATCCGACAGACAGACAGACAGATAGAACAGATAGACAGATAGACAGATAGACAGATAGACAGATAGATAGATAGATAGATAGATAGATAGATAGATAGATGAAGATAGATAGATAGATAGATAGATAGATAAGATAGATAGATAGATAGATAGATAGATAGATAGATAGATATAGATAGATAGATGATAGAAGATAAAGATAGATAGATAGATAGATAGATAGATAGATAGATAGATAGATAGATAGATAGATAGATAGATAGATAGATAGATAGATAGATAGATAGATAGATAGATAGATAGATAGATAGATAGATAGATAGATAGATAGATAGATAGATAGATAGATAGATAGATAGATAGATAGATAGATAGATAGATAGATAGATAGATAGATAGATAGATAGATAGATAGATAGATAGATAGATAAATTGATAGATAGATAAATAGATAGATAGATAGATAGATAGATAGATAGATAGATAGATAGATAGATAGATAGATAGATAGATAGATAGATAGATAGATAGATAGATAGATAGATAGATAGATAGATAGATAGATAGATAGATAGATAGATAGATAGATAGATAGATAGATAGATAGATAGATAGATAGATAGATAGATAGATAGATAGATAGATAGATAGATAGATAGATAGATAGATAGATAGATAGATAGATAGATAGATAGATAGATAGATAGATAGATAGATAGATAGATAGATAGATAGATAGATATGATAGATAGATAGATAGATAGATAGATAGATAGATAGATAGATAGATAGATAGATAGATAGATAGATAGATAGATAGATAGATAGATAGATAGATAGATAGATAGATAGATAGATAGATAGATAGATGATAGATAGATAGATAGATAGATATATAGATAGATAGATAGATAGATAGATAGATAGATAGATAGATAGATAGATAGATAGATAGATAGATAGATAGATAGATAGATAGATAGATAGATAGATAGATAGATAGATAGATAGATAGATAGATAGATAGATAGATGATAGATAGATAGATAGATAGATAGTATATATACAAGTCTGCAAGGCATCCTATCTCAAATCTCCCTTTTGTCTATCATACGATGCAGTAGAACGTCCACTCAGTCAGAAAAGCTGCAGTACAAAAGGGTCTTTGGCGTAGATCCAAGCCAAAATATACGACACAACAGATCGTTAATTAAAGAGAACTTGTACACAATCTATAGCAAGCTACTCTAGTAAATAAAATGCTGGCGAAGTCGGATGTGCTGGCCTAGTCACCATAAGCGCATAATTGGCACAACGTAAAAAAACCGTTCTTGGCAAAGGCTGTTTATATATCACAACAAGAATAATCAAAATGGCCGAAGAAGAAATCTCCCTTTCTGGAAAGTCTAATTAACAGTATATCAGAAAAATCACAAGAAACTCACAAGAAAATGGTGAGCTGGCATTATTTATATTTTGTATGTTGCAACATCGGGGGACAAGAACACCATGTAGGAACTTTTCTTTCTTTTTTTTTAATAATAATTATCTGACAAACATAAAACGTTGGTGAAGATTTCAAACAAAAATTGGGTATGAAAAAAAAATTTTAAATAAATTAATTTGATTCCACTCTGATCTATAATAGATGCATCCATGCTCTGTTGAAATACAGTCATTATAGATACAAGAGAGTGGCAGCAATACAACATGATGTCTACATGCCTGGTGTATGGGAGGCTGATATAGGTAATCAATGTTTAGACGCGTGCACGCGCAAAGCACAAAGAGTTATTGATATTGAATATGATTATCACAGAGATAATATCAGGGAGATGGGGAAAGGGTGGGGGGGGTCGAACTCTGTGGCCAGAAGTTAGGTGCTAGTCTCCCGTGTCGAAGGTACCAGGTTCGCTCCCTCGTGGAGCCATCTAGAAAATATTCAAGAGATCCTTGATCTCAGTGTAGGTGAGATCGAATTCCAAGTCCTATCGGAGACGGACGATAAAACGTAGGTTCCGTGTTGAATTTGAGCCCATAAAAGAATCATTGGCAGTTCTCTCTCTCTCTCTCTCTCTCTCTCTCTCTCTCTCTGCGATCCCCCATTGTCAGTTTAAAATCGAGAAGAGCAGGCGTAAGAAAAAGCCGCTGCTCTGAGGCAAAATTCATTAGAACAAGTAAAAATAAAACCCCTACAAAAATATCTTCACCATCTGCTAAATTACATCGGTGCTACGGAGAACTCTGTCAATCTAACAATTTTGTTAGGAATTTCTCTCCCTCTCATATGTCAGGTGTCCCGCCTCCACTGCTGGCATTTTAAAAGCATCTATCCCATCTTGAATCCATATTCTTCTGGGTCTTCCTCTTCTGCCGTTTGCCGTGATGTCTCCTCCATAACTTCCTTCTCAGCCCTACATGTCTTTTTAAATGTTGAAAATACTTTCATTTTCTCAATCGTATTTGTAGCGTCAGCCTGTTTTCTTTAATTTGGAGTCTATTCTGGATATACACATTCTCTTTCTACTCTGTCCGTGATAAACGGAAAACTTTTCTGTCTTTCTTTTGCCATTTTCTGCTTTTTTTTTGCATTTAGGCGTCGCGGATTTAACTTATGATATAGTTTCCGAGATAGTGCAACCTCGGTCGCTTGATTTGCTGTGATATTGTGGAGTTTTAAGATGTCTGTAACTCCATCAATCCATCTTTATCTTGGTCTGCCCCTTCCTCTTGATGATTCCATTTTCAGGTTGTACGCTCTTGCAACTGGTGTATTCCGGTTCATTCTCACCAAGTGACCAACCCATTTGAGTCTCTGTTTTTCAATAAATCTAACAGCAGGTGTTGTTTCGACTGTTCTTCTAATTTCCTCATTTCTTATATGGTCTCTTCTTGTTTTATTTACTGCTTTCCTCAAGCATCTCATTTCACATGTGGTAATTTTCCTTTCTTGTTCTTTAGTCAGTGCCCATGTTTGGCACTGGTAGCACAGTGTTGGTATGTAGATTGCATTTATATCTTATCTTATCTTAACCACATGTGCCGTGAAGCGGCGTGGGGAGAGTTAATTTCTATCTTGTGCCAGGTGTGTTGCGCTTGACGTTGTCAGTCCATGCTTTCGCAGGGACTCTGAGATGTTATCTATCCATCGTGTTTTTGACCTGCCTCGTGCTCTGCGCCCTGAGTGTCGATTATTATAGACACGTGATGGTAGTAAATGTGGTTCCATTCTCATTAAATGGCCGAACCACTTGATTCTTTGCTTCTCGATGTACTGTATGCATGGTATAGTACCAACCATGCTTCTGATATTCTCGTTTCTACTTTATCTCCTTTGTAACGTTGACAGCTTTTCATAGACATCTCATTTCACATGTTGTAATCTTTCTTTCTTGTGTCTTAGTCAGGGGCCATGTTTGGCACTGATAGCAGAGAGTTGGAATAAATATGCAGTTTATCAGTTGTCGTTTGACTGCCATGTTAATGCTTGGATATTTTAATAGTGGTGACAGTTGGTATGTCACTGCATTTGCCTTCTGGCATCTAGTCTCGATTTCTCTGTCCATCTTTCCATCTGCATTTATAATCTGTTTTTAGTCTCTATTGGAATTGCTAGTAGAGAAATTCATAAAATTATCAGGACAGATCTATTACATTCTTCTTCTTCTTCTTTTGTCGTCACACTGCTACCGGGTTGTTGCCCAGTGTCGTGGTTTTCTGTTTTTGTCTTGCGCTGTTCTGGTGGCTTGTGTGATTGTTATCTTTGCTCTTTCACAGGATTCTGCTACGCCATCTAACCATCTTTTCCGTGGTCTTCCTCTTGCCTTCTTTCCCGATGTTCTGTTGTAGAAGACTCTGTATACTGTTTTAGTTTGGATGCATTCTTATTAAGTGGCCAAACCACTTCATTCTTTGTTTCTCTATGTAATTCAAGCATGGTTCTGTGCCAACTTTCTTTCTTATGCTGATGTTGGTGATTCTGTCTTTTCTTGTGTTGTTGGTAACTTTTCGCAGGCAACGCATTTCACATGTAGTTATTTTTGTGACTGCGTTTTGTTATTGTCCATGTTTGGCTCTGGTAACACAAAGTAGGTATAAAAATGCTGTTGATCATGTGTTGCTTAGCTGCCTGTGAAATTTTGGGTGCCTTAACAATGGGGCTAGCTTTTAAGTTAGCTATTACATTAACAAACACTAATGTTTTTCAGCTACTGTGTTAAATGTCAATGTCTCCCAACCATTCGTTGTTACTGAGAATATGCGTGCTCTTACTATTTTTGCTGTCATATCTGTCTCATTTTATGCCGTTTGTAGTTGTGTATGTGTTTGCATGGCTATGTTTGTTTTTTATTTCCTTCATTCCAGTGGCGGCTCCTTGTCATTTTTCTTGGTAGGGCCAGACACCAAATTTTGGAAAAATCATGGTTTTTGGGGTATTTACTATTATTTGTCTATTCCGATAAGTTATTCCCCTTTCGGTTTTGGTGGGCCGGACCCCACTGGCCCTTAATGACGAGCCGCCCTGCTTCATTCCATTTCCATCTCTTGTTATCAGTGAACCAATGTACTCGAAACCGTTTCCCTTTATTTATTTACTTAACTTGATAGATATCTTTGCTTTAATTTACAATTCTCTTTTGTTATGTTGATAGCAACACTGTTTAATCGGCATATCTTAGTTGAGGTATTTTTCTTCCTTCGATTACATAGATAAGCAGCATTAAATAAATAACACGGAAGTATGGATTTAACGGTGAAGAATTAACTTCATTGCACTGAGTTTTCCCGTTATGATTTAGTCCCTCTTCGCGGAAATGGCCAGTCACCTGCAAGAATAATGTGCAAAGCACGAACTCCGTAGCTGGCGTAACAATTCTAAATATCTCAGAATAAAAATGCATCATTGAACTAACTTGTTGTTTGAATTTTCTGCACTGGCGAAACACGTAAAAACAAAGTACTGTAGTTTTACAAAATACAAAAAAAATGACAATACACAGCAACGTTTCGACCAAAAGGTCTTTATCAAGAAAGGAAACAACAGAAGTGAAGAAATTCTTACACTGCACACGACATATAAACTCAGACAATAATTTCTCTTTCTCTTTCTTTTGTCCTTCTCTGCTTTTTTGCGCTAGGCGTAACAGGTTTGACTGATGATCGGTTTCGAGATAGTGCACGCTCGGTCGCTTGATATGCTGTGGTATTGTGGAGTTTTAAGATGTGTGTAAGCCCCTCTGCCCAGCGTGTTCGTAGCACGTTGGACTACGGGTGACTATCCCCCTGTGTGTGCGGGTTCAATTCCACGGGATGGCAGAAAAGCCACAGATTCCCCAGATTTACGGCGTTCGTGGCACCGAACCGAAGGGTTACGATGTCCGTGGCACCGAGCCGAAGAGCTGAAAAGCTCAAGTGCTTCTGGATCGAAAAAAAAAAAGATATGTGTAACTCCATCAACCCATCTTTTTCTTGGTCTGCCCTTCCTCTTGATGATTCCATTTTCAGGGTATAATCTTCGCAAGGATTCTCTGCAAGAAGTGAATTCTTATTGTCCATCTTTGTTGACCTACACGTTCTGATATAACCTTCTTCTTTACGAAACTCCATCTCGACCACTTGTTAAATCACTCTATGCGATTTGTATGTGATCTGAGCCTAAGAGCGATTGTGCGTTGTGCCAGTTAACGTACGTATCGCCTCTGTCATTTCTATAGTACACTTTTTGTGTGGAAGGTCTTTGCTTTATGTTCACTGTATTGGATTAGCTTTGCGCTGTGAGGCACGCACTGTCTGTTGGTTACCCATCTACCTAGAAGTTGAAAGCACTCTCTACGCAAATGCACCATAAATCAGGCATACCTGTAAATTGGCTGCCATGCCCTCAGGTCGAAGAGACTATCTATTTATATTCTCTTCGTGTCCCGATTAACATATAAGGCTTCCACAAGAGACTTTCATTGTTACCGTTCTGCTGCCTTTCTACCAACCATCTCGCACATCAGGACACACTCCTTCAACTCTCTCTCCACCGTTCTTCTCCATGTTTCCTTTGGACGTCCAGACCTTCTCTTCCCATCTGCTGTCTATCTGAGAGCTGTCCTAGCTAATGCTTCCCACTGGCATACGAATACATGTCCAAATCACTCATCTTCGTCTCTTAATGATGGTCTCCAGGATGCACAGTCTGTTCCTTTCAAAACTTCTCATTTGTTATGGTATTTGGCCAGGAACATTTGCAGGATTCTTCTTAAACATTTATTCTAAATGTCTCCAACTTTCCAGAGACTATGGGATCGGAAAACTAAACCAAAATAACGATTGTCAGAAGAAAATCTAAATAGCATCCTGTTAGCCGATTCCCAGTCAAAATTGACTAAGAATTAAAACAAAATTGCTACAAATTTTCAAAAAAAAGGTGGAGGCTGCAGTAATTACTAAGTGTTCAAGATGACCTATGAATAGACAAGCATAGCTTGCTCCATATATGTGTTTGCTCCATATATGTGTCATTTATCCACTATATTGTTTATTGTTTCTCTTCTTTCCACTTTCGGTTTTTGTGTTGCACTCATTTCGTTGTTCGTTTTTATTCCCAGATTTTCATTAGATAGGTTTATGTTTCCACATGTAATCGTCCATTTGTAGTGTTCTTCGAAATTCGTCATTCTTGTTGTGTTGTTTGCTTGATAAAGGCCTTTTGGTCGAAACGTTGCTGTTTATCGTCACTGTTTATGTATTTTGTAAAACTGTAGTACTTTGTGTTATGTGTTAGCTACAAATTTTCAACATTTTCATAATTACGTTTGGGATCTTTGCCGGTGCTGTGGGTTTATACACTGCCACTAGGATCTTCCTGTTTAAGAAAGAAATCAGATAGCATGCTTTTTTCTGTCTGAAGTATAATGATGATGGTTTTATCAATCAATTAATCAATCAATCAATCGATTTAGCGATATCACACGATCTAATCTTTGTGATCAAAGGAAATAGCGTTATCGATACATTTAATGAGTGGCAGAGTAGCACACAGACCTGTGGATAAGTACAGGGTCAGGGACCCATGATGACCAGTTCAGGAGAGAAAGGCGAAGGGTCGAGAATACCCTACGAAAGGCTCCAGTCAAGTGCTACTAGACAAGCAACTTGATGGAAACGAGAAAGGAAAACAGAAAAGGTGACGTTCTAAAATCAGACCTGACAGAGTCTCTTGAGGAACTGCGGGATGCAGAACTCTTCCTAAACAGACCTTGTGACAGAGTCTTCTTGAGGAACTGCGGGATGCAGATTCTTCCTTGAAACGATAAAGGAAACGAGCTGTGACTGCGAAAAGTGGAGGATAGCTGTTGAGGCCTAGCTCACGAGGAGCGGAGGAATAAGTAAGTACACTTAACATGATTGATTGATTGATTGGACCATTATAATCGCACTTCAGCGACTAACCATGTATGCTCCGATATATTTCTTACATAGGACGTTTTCAGCGGTAGTTACGAACTTCTTAGTACCGGTGAGGGTTCCAGATATAATTTAGAATTTGGTGAAAATATTCTGTAAGGAATTTTATTTATTAATCTTTCTAATGAATTTTGCGTGGGCAGCGCATTTCCAGCCTACTTTTTTCGAATTTGAACTGCCAATGGTTATTTTACGTTCTCAAAGTGAACACGGGATCTACGTTTTATTGTTCGTCTCCGATAGGACTGAGAACTTGATCTCACCTACACTGAGATCAGGGATCTCTGTAAAATATATCTCGAGGACTCCAAGAGTGAGCAGACCAGGCACCTTTGGAAAGAAAGCAAGCTAACTCTCTACACCACTACACCTACACCACTACACCACTACACCACTACACCTAACTCTCTACACCACTACACCACTACACCTAACTCTCTACACAACTACACCACTACACCTAACTCTAAACCACTACACCACTCACCTACACCACTACACCTAACTCTCTACACCACTACACCACTACACCACTACACCTAACTCTCTACACCACTACACCACTACACCACTACACTACTACACCACTACACCACTACACCACTACACCTACACCACTACCCCTACACCACTACACCACTACCTAACTCTCTCACCACTCACCACTACACCACTACAACACTACACCACTACACCACTACACCACTACACCACTACACCACTACACCACTACACCACTACACCTAACTCTCTCCACCACTACACCACTACACCACTACACCACTACAACACTACACCACTACACCACTACACCACTACACCACTACACACTACACCTAACTCTACACCACTCACCACTACACCACTACACCTAACTCTCTACCACTACACCCTACTCCACTACCCCCCCTACAACACTACCTACACCACTCACCCTCACACTCACCACTACACCTAACTCTCTCCACTCACACTCCCACTTCACCACTACACCACTACACCACTACACACTACTACTCTCTACACCATACACCACTACACCTCACTAACTCTCTACACCACTACACCACTAAGCCACTACAACACTTACACCACTACACCACTACACCACTACACCACTACACCCAACCACCCCACCACTACACCACTACACCACTACCCACTACACCACTACACCACTCACTCACACTACACCACTACCCACTACACCACTACACACTACACCACCACATCCTACCCACTACACCACTACACCACTACACCTAACTCTCTACACCACTCACACTACCACTACAACACTACACCACTTCACCCAAACTCTACACCACTACACCATCACCACCTACACCTAACTCTCTAACCACTACACCACTACACCACTACACCACTACACTAACTCTCACCACTACACCACTACACCTTCACACCCACTACACACTACACCCTACACCCTACACCACTACACCACTACACCACTCACACCACTACACCACTACACCACTACACCACTACACCACTACACCACTACACCACTACACCCTACACCTCTACACCACTACACCACTCCACACCACTACACCACTACACCACTACACACTACACCACTACACCACTACACCACTACACCACTACACCACTACACCACTCACCACTACACCACTCACCACTACACCACTCACTACCCACTCACCACCTACACCACTACACCACTACACCACCTCACACCACTACACTACACCACTACACCACTACACCACTACACCCCTACACCACTACACCACTACCACTACCCTAACCCTACACCACTACACCACTACACCACTACACCACTACACCCTACCTAACTCTCTCACACTACTCACCTACACCACTACACCTACCACTCACCTACACTACTACACCACTCACCCCACTAACATTTTACACCACTACACCTAACTCTACACTACACTAAACCCCTACACCACTAACATCTCCCCTACACTACACAATCACTACACTACTCCTACACCACTACACCACTAACTCCCACACAAGACCTAACACACAATTAATATCTACTTTTGATTTCAAGATTTTAAACTTGTCCAATAATTTATTTTATACACATAACTTTCATTTGATCATAAACTTTATAACACAACAGCTGACTATAATAATTCCTCTCGTACGTTATATGTTACATACTGTCTGCAAGCAATTTATCCATACAGCTCTATCCTGGACAACTCACTCAATCTCCTCCTTGGAACTGAGACCGATATGTCTTGCCTCTCTCAGCAAGGTTCGTTTCAGGGTATCCCTAGGTCGTCCCCTCTTTCTTGAACCCTTTGCATCCCACTTCAATGCCTGCTTTGATATTCTTTGATAATTTCTCCTCAAGGTGTGTCCAACATTTCTCCATCATCTCACTCATATAACAGTTGTTACTAGTGGTTGACCAGACATTTCTCTGATTTCATCACTTCTTAATTCATTCCATTTTATATTTATTATTTTTCGCAAAATCTATTTTTCAAATGCATTTAATTTACTTTCTATATCTTTAGTCATTTTCCAACTCTCGCTGGCATATGTTAGGATTGATACAACATTTGAATTGGAGATTCGTAATTTAGTTTTAATACTACATAACTTGCATTCTCAAATTTTATTGCGACTTTTAAAAGCAGCTGAGCATACTGATGCATTATCGCATGCGCAGCTTCATTAACTAAACCAACAATCTGACAACAATCTTCAAGAAATCTTCAATCCGCCATGTATGTAACACTGTAGGTAAATGTTTGTTTAATAATATGACCTCACTTGAATTAACTTTAAATATGTCGACAAATTCGATTACAACATTATACGAAATATATATATATTATATATATATATATATATACCTCACGATCACCATGAACCGATGTACAGATCTCACCATAAATTCTATTCATGTGGAAATCTGATTCATGCTAGCTATAGTATTGGAATGTTTTCGTCACATCTTCAGCACCATTTGGAGCTCTGGTGCTTATCCTTCGACGATGTGTCCGGTTTCATCCAGCGTTTACTCGATTCGCTCTCCCTTCTGTAGCCATCTAGTGTTCTTTACGTTGTGCGTGGGTAGCTCCACTTCAACCTGTAGTCGCCTCTTACGACATGCGTGGCAGGTAACAGTGATTCTATTCTTTACACCTCAATTTTGCCCTGATAGCCACTCAGGCGAAATATATATATATATGATCAACTCTTAGTAAAACATTGTATATATGTGAAGTACTTTTATATATGATTATTTTTTGAGTAAAATACTTTATATATTTAAGAAATACGATTACAACATTTTATATACGTCAATAAATTCTAAAAAAGTACTTTTATGTTGGAAAATTAGATTAAAACACTCTATCATGTCTACACTACTACTCTGCTACTGCTACAACCACAGCTACTACTTCTGCTGCAGCTACAGCTACTACTACAGCTACTGCACTGCTACTGCAGCTGCTGCTACAGCTGCAGCTGCTACTGGCTGCACTGCTGCTACAGCTACAGCTACTGCTGCAGCTGCTGCAGCTGCTGCTACAGCTGCAGCTGCTGCTGCATGTACGCTATGTGCTACTGCTGCTAACTACTGCTAGCTGCAACGCTACTGCTGCTGCTGCTACGACTACTGCTACTGCTGCACTGCTACATGCTGCTGCGCTGCAGACTGCTGCAATTGCAGCTACTATTAGTTACTGCTACTACAGCTACAGCTACTGCTGCAGCTCCAGCTACTGCACAGCTACACTGCTACTGCTACAGCTGCTGCTGCTACTGCTCTACAGTTCTAGCTACAGCTACTACTTACAGCTACTGCACTCTGCTGCTGACTGCATGCTACAGCTGCACTGCTGGCTGCAGCTGCAGCTGCTAAGCTACGCTACAGCTGCTCTGCTGCTACTGCAGCTACAGCTACACTACTACTGCAGCTACAGCTACTGCTACAGCTCTGCTGCTACTGCTGCTGCTACTGCTACTGCTGCAGCTACTGCTGCTGCTGCGCTGCACTGCTACTGCTCGCTACTAGCTGCTGCAGCTGCAGCCTGCCTGCTGCTACTGCTAAGCTGCTGCTTGCTACTGGCTACAGCTACTGCTAGCTGCTACTGCTAGCTACACACTGCTAGCTGCAAGCTAGCTCAGCTGCACTACAGCTGCTGCAACTTCTACAGCTGCTACTGCTCTCTACTACTGCAGCTACGCTACTATGCTACAGCTGCTACTGCATACATGCTTTCTACTCTGGCTCTACTGCTAAGCTACTGCTACCTAACTTCATAGCACTACTGCCACTGCACTACTATAGCTCTGCTGTTACTGACTACAGCTAGCTGCGCTGCTGCTGCAGCTGCAGCTGCTGCTACAGCTAGCTAGCTGCTGCAGCTGACTGCTGCTCTGGCTAGCAGCTGCTACTGTGCTGCTACAGCTACTGCGCTGCACTGCAGCTACTGCTCAGCTGCTGCTGAGCTCTGCTGCAACTGCGCTGCTGGCTGCTGCTGCGCTGCTACTCTGCTGCTGCAGCTGCTAGCTGCAGCTACAGCTGCTGCTGCAGCTGCTGCTCGCTGCAGCTGCAACTACAGCTGCTACTACGCTGCTACTGTTACTGCTGCATGAGCTAGCAGCTGCTACAGCTACTGACTAGCAGCTCTGCTGCTACCTGCTGCTACTACTACTGCTACTGCACTACAGCTACAGCTACTGCAGCTGCTACTCAGCTACTGCTATGCTGCTAGCAGCCCCACAAGCTCAGCTTGTACTCAGCTCTACTGCAGCTACTACTGCTACTGACTGCTGCTGCACTGCAGCTGCAGCTGCAGCTACAGCTGCTACTGCTGCTGCAGCTACTGCTCAGCTGCTGCTGCACTGCTACACTGCTACTGCTACAGCTACACTGACTGCTCGCTGCAGCTGCTGCTGCAGCTGCTGCTGCTGCTGCTGCTAGCTACAGCTACAGCTACAGCTACAACTCAGCTACTGCTGCTAGCTACTACTAGCTACTGCTACTACAGCCACTGCTACACTACTGCTGCTGCAGCTACCAACTGCAGCTACTGCTACTGCTCTGCCTAGCTACTGCTGCTCTAACTACAGCTTACAGCTACACTCTCTGCAGCTACAGCTCAGCTGCTGCAGCTACTGCTGCTGCACTGCTGCTCTACTGCTGACTACACTACAGCTACAGCTACAGCTAGCTACTACAGCTACATGCTACTGCTACAGTACTCTACAGCTACAGCTGGCTGCTATCAGCTGCTACGCTACAGCTACAGCTCTGCTGCACATGCTTAGCTACAGCTGCACTAATGCAACTACAGCTACAGCTACTACAGCTACAACTGCACGCTACACTGCTGCTAGCAGCTGCAGCTGCACTACCAGCACAGCTACTACGCTGCTAGCTACAGCTGCTGCTGCAGCTGACTCAGCTACAGCTGCAGCTGCTACTGCAGCCACAGCTACAGCTAGCTGCTACAGCCTACAGCTACAGCTCTGCTACTGCTACTACTGACTGCAGCTACCAGCTGCAAACTACAGCTGACTACTGCCTACAACAACAGCTATCTAGCTACAACCGCTGCTACTAGCCTACTGCTGCATACACTACACTACAGCTACTGCAGCTCAGCTACAACTGCACTACAGCTAGCTACAGCTACAACTACGCTACATACTACAACTGCAGCTACACACTACAGCTGCAGCTACAGCTGCTGCTGCACTACAAATGCAAGCTAGCAATTCTACTACGGCTCAGCTGCACTACTACTCCATTACAGCTGAGCTCTGTACTCAGCTCGCTACATGCTGCAAGCTACAACTACAGCTACTGACTACAGCCTGGCTACAGCTACTGCACAGCTACAGCTACTACTGCCAACTTCACTACAACTACACTACAGCTGCACTGCATACGCTGCTACTAGCACTGCAGCTACATACTGCTGCTACAGCTGCTGACACAGCTCATACTCGCTGCAGCTGCAGCTTAACTGCTACTAGCTGACACAGCTACGCTCTGCTACTGACCTACGCAACTGCAGCTGCTAGCTGCGCTGCAGCTGGCTACAGCTACAGCTGCTACTGCTGCTACAGCTGCAGCTCACTCTAGCTGCAGCTGCAGCTCACAGCTACAGCTACTGCTACTGCAGCTACAGCTACTTACAGCTCACTGCTACTACAGCTGCAGCACTGCTACTGCACAGCTACAGCCAGCTGCTACTACAGCTACAATACTGCTACAGCTACTGCAGCTAACTACAGCTACAGCTACATGCTACAGCTGCACTGCTGCATGCTAGCAGCTACAGCTACTGCTGCTCTAGCTACGCTACAGCTACAGCTACAGCTACAGCTACTGACTACTGCTCTGCACTGCTACTACAGCTACTGACTAACCACTGCTACAGCACTACTGACTGCTTACTACTGCTACAGCTACCAGCTACTCTCACTGCAGCTGACTGCTGCAACTACTTCTGCTACAGCTGCTACTGCAGCTGCTGCTCTGTTCTACTGTCTGCTCTGCTGTCTGCTGCTAGCTCTGCTTACACTCTGCTAGCTACTACTGCACTGCTACTACAGCTACACAGCTACTGCTGCACTACAGCTGCTGCTGCAAGCTACATGCTACTCAATGCTCTACAGCTACTAGCTACAGCTCACAGCTCTGCAGCTACTGCAACTTGCAGCTGTACAGCTACAGCTACTACTGCAGCTACAGCACAGCTCAGCTGCTGCACATACAACTGCATGCTACACTAGCAAGCTACTACTACTAGCTACACTCCTAGCTCTAGCTGCTAGCTACCTACACTACACTTACAAGCTACGCTACAGCTCTCTGCAACGCTACACTACAGCTCACTGCTGCTACAGCTACAGCTCAAACCTGCTACAGCTACAGCTACTACTGTACCTGCAGCTACAGCTGCTACAATACAGCACAGCTACAGCTACTGCTGCAGCTATAACTGACAGCTCTCTACAGCTACTCTGCAGCTACAGCTACTAGCTAGCTGCAGCTGCTACTACTGCACTCAGCTGCTTGGCTGCTAGCTGCTACTAGCCGGCTACAGCTACTGCTCACTACTTTCTGCTACAGCTACTGCTCTGCTAGCTACAGCTACACTGCTACAGCTCACTCTCTACTGCTACATGCAACTACTAGCTACTGCTACAGCTACAACCAACTCTACAGCTACTGCTGCACTACAGCTACTGCTGACTACAGCTGCAGCTCTCAGCTGCAGCTACTGCTGAGCTACTGCAGCTACAGCTGTAACTACACTCACTGCAGCTGCAATCCAGGCTAACTACAGCTACTGCTACGGACTACAACTGCTGCACTACAGCTACGACTACAGCTGCACTGCACTGCAGCTGCTGGCTACAGCTACGCTGCTACAGCTGCAGCTCAGCTACTGCTTCTCGACAAGCTACAGTTACTACTACAGCTACCTACAACTACAGCTACAACTCCTGCAGCTATCTACTACAGCTACAAGCTGCATACAGCTACTACAGCTGCTGCCTACATGCAATGCTGCTACCAATACAGCTGCTACGCTCCACAGCTACTCTACAACTCTTGCAACTACAGCTGCAGCTACTGCTGCAGCTGCAACTACTAGCTGCAGCTGCTCAGCTACAGCTGCAGCTCTGCTCAGCTACAGCTGCGCTACTAGCTCTGCTCACTGAGCTACATAGCTTACTGGCTGCAGCTACACTGCAACTACAGCTACAGCTACTGCTGCTACTGCTACTCTACAGCTACAGCTACGCTTACTGACTATAGCTACATACACTCGCTACTACAGCTGCTACTGCTACTGCAAATGCAGCTAACTACTGCTGGCTACTGCTACTACTCAGCTACAGCTACTGCTCACTACTGCTACAGCTGCTACACTACAGCTACTGCACTACAGCTACTGCTAGCTCAATCCACGCTCACTGCAGCTCAGCTCTACAGCTGGCTACAGCTGCTGCACTCAGCTACAGCTACAGCTACTACTGCTAAGGCTACACTCACTGCTCTGCAACTGCTACGCTCTGTCGCTACAGCTACTGCTACAACTACAAATACAACTACAATTACTCTACAGCTTACTACTACAATTTCAACTACAGCTACAGCTACTACTACAAATACAACAATGTATATATGTGTATAAATCTTAATTATAAGGTTGACTATTTGTTTGTTTATTCCAGGAAAAACTTGGGAAACTCAAATCTTAGAAACTTGAAATTTGGACACCTTCTTCTTCTTCTTCTTCTTCTTCTTCTTCTAGGCGCTCCATATCAACCACTTGTCAACCACTCTGTGTGATTTGTATGTGATCTGAGCCTAAGAGCGATTGTACGTTGTGCCAGTTCATAGTTACACAAATCAAGTTTAAATGGTCTAACAATGAAGGAGAAGAGGAAGACCACGGAAAAGATGGATTCAGGATGTAACTAATGGTTTGAACATGACGGCTGCAGAGGCGGAACATCTGGCCGACGAGAGAAGAGAATTGAGAAGGATTGGTAGGGTGACAACGTTCTACTCAGGACAAGCTATTTGATGTTGATGAAAAATGAAGGAACGACTTCATTGCACTGGGTTGTACCATATAGCTCAGTCCCTCTCCACATAAATGACACGCCACCTACCGAGTATTGCACAAGCACGAGCTCTGTATCTTCCGCAATAATCCTAGGGATTTCCGGGGGAAAGTGAAATAGTAAACAGAACGGTTCATATCCAGATTCAGACCTACGACTTTCAGAACGCAAGGCAAACGGCTTAATGACTTATCCATAAAAACCACCAAGTGGTGCACTTCGCACCTTAACGAAACAATAAACCACCTTCCTATTTGTTATACAAATAACCACCATAACAGTTGTCTGTTCCACAAATAACCACCAAAACAGTCGTCTGTTATACAAATAACCACCAAAACAGTTGTCTGTTCCACAAATAACCACCAAAACAGTCGTCTGTTATACAAATAACCACCAAAACAGTTGTCTGTTATACAAATAACCACCATAACAGTTGCCTGTTATATAAATAACCACCATAACAGTTGTCTGTTATACAAATAACCACCATAACAGTTGTCTGTCATACAAATAACCACCATAACAGTCGTCTGTTATACAAATAACCACCATAACAGTCGTCTGTTATACAATAAACCACCAAAACAGTTGCCTGTTATATAAATAACCACCATAACAGTTGTCTGTTAT
This sequence comes from Arion vulgaris, assembly GCA_020796225.1. Taxonomy (NCBI): domain Eukaryota; kingdom Metazoa; phylum Mollusca; class Gastropoda; order Stylommatophora; family Arionidae; genus Arion; species Arion vulgaris. The sequence goes on along the minus strand of CM036774.1, from coordinate 24,946,733 downwards.
ACAATAAACCACCAAAAAGTGGTTTCTTATTATTTTAAAACAAATGTATATACAAATGCCGAACCAGGAAATATTTAACGGATAATGATATAAAAAAATTGCATTACCGATAACTATATACGAAATTCTAAATAGGGGGAAGACTGCAGTAAAACTTGGTATTTTGTAAAACTATAGTACTTTGTTTGTACGTGTTGCACTACGAAATTCTACACGAAACAAACTTGTAAATTGTTATGAAATATAATAGATACACATTGTTATTGTAATGTTATTATTTTGTGAAAGTAACTTTCCAGCCTACCTGAATCCTTACCAGTCAACAACAGTCTTTGATCAGAAAAATGAAGTAAGCCAAATAGAAGTGACAAACATGTGCTCATTTTGTTTACTGCGAGGTTGCTTGCCTCCAGTTGTTCTTCTATACATCTCTCACACTCGCTCTGTCTCTATATCTCCCTCTCTATGGTTTGCCGTGACCTAGTGATATAGTGACATATTAACCTAGTTTAGCCTCCGCTCGCTGGCGCCATCTACGCAATCCAGGACAACGCGACCTGTTTGGTTTGTTCAATAGGATGACTCCCACTTACCAAACTCTAACATGATTGCTGCTACATGCTGTTAAATCAATCCTATTTATTCTTTACTCATCAGTTATCAGTTATATGAGAACTATCACTCATCATAGCACTCCAGACATGTTCATAGGTGCTCCGATCTCCGCATAAACAAATCCAGTAGCATCCAGCAGCCCACCACGCCAGTTCAATGTTGATTAATCAATATGTGTGCATATTTGGTAAGTCGTTTTTTTCGGCTGCACCAATATCGACATCCACCTCTCTCAATCTGGCCAACGATTGGGATTCACATCCCTGAAACTTCACTGTTAGGAAAGACTCTCTCAATGTGTTAAGAATGTCATTTGGTCCATTGTAGCTCCCTCCGATATTATAGCCTTGACAGACAATCTATCAGCTTGTTCATTACCACTGACTCCTGCGTGACCAGGGAAAAAAATGAAGTGATTTCTGTAGTCCTTGTCTGCATCAGTAAGTCCAGCCAGTTTCGTTTCACCATTCCTCTTTACTCATCATCCAAAAACATGTTCTGAGCAGAATTTTATCACACTAACAGTCTTTCGAATTTCTCTCCCCATAATTCAGATGTACCGCTTCTACGTCCATCAAATATGGAAGCAAAGAGAGTGCAGAGAGACCTTTCTTTGTGTCAGCTCCAGTCTGCAGTTTCACCTGCAGCAAATGTGGCAAGGATTGCCACTCCAGAATGTGCCATTACAGCCACAACAGCCACTGTGTTTCAGTGCAGAACATACTACGTGACGCAAAAAATATTATCTCCTGAGACAGAGGCAAATAATGATGATGACAGCCATCATGCTCACATCATCAGTCGCATCTGGAATTCATATCTTCCACATTCTTCCTCTCTTCCATTCTTCCAGTGTGCGATGAAGATGATCCTCAAATGAACAATCGCCCCTGTGGTGCCGGGTCCGCAAGGAAGCAAAGAATAGTACCACTTTGATGCACAAGACATGTCGTAAAATGCGATTATGTAAGACCTAGAAAAGGTACCCTAGTAAATTAAAAGCATTGCAGAAATCGGATGTGCTGGCCTATATGTGGACGCATAACTGGCACAACATAAGTCGCTCTTATGCTCAGATCACATACAAATCACACAGAGTGGTTAACAAGTCCTAGATATGACGCACTGAAAAAACGAAAAGGAGACGAAAAAGGGAATAATGATTAATTATTTATAGCTATCGTATGAGTCAGCTCTGGTGTCATTCTATGACTCCTCAGATCTGATACCATGTTACAGCATAACTCCAGATGTGGTACATTAAAGTGGGAGTAGTTTCTTGTCATAAAGTCTTACAGTTATCTATCTATATAAATGTGTACCTTGTTGAATAAGCTTTGGCCGAAATTTGGATGTGCCTGTCTTACATGGGTTAACGAATTAAATTTTCTACTTCTTCTAACGCTCCATATGGACAACTTGTTAAACCACTCTGTGTGATTTGTATGTGATCTGACCCTAAGAGCGACTGTATGCTGTGTCAGTTGTGCGCCTACTTCTTCTTCAAACTCTCCGTATCAACCACTTGTTAAACCACTTTTGTGATCTGTATGTGATCTGAGCCTAGGGTACGATTGTACCACTTATGCGCCTACCTCTTCTTGTTCTTCTTCGAGCGCTCCCTATCAACAACGTTTTAAACTACTCTGTGTGATTTGCATGTGATCTGAGCCTAAGAGCGATTGTACGTTGTGCCACTTATGCGCCTACTAGTAGGCTAGCACATCCGATTTCTGCGACGATTTTTATTTACGAGCATAGCTTTCCTAGGCCCCTACCTCAGTCACGTTCTTCGACATGCTTTGTAGGTTGCAGTGCTCCTATTCTTTGCTCCTCTTTCGAGACCGGCAACACGCGGGCAAAATAAAGAAACAACATTTATTTCATAATTGTCACACACAAATAAATAAATAAAAATAAATCGTACCGCAAATAATTTCATCTAAATATTAAAAATTAGCACTAACGTTGTCATTTTGCGCAACTTATCTTAACCCTTTCGCTGCTACATACTTTCTGAAGACGGAGTTAAAAATAGCTCCTCTTTGTTTCTAGGCCACAAACGTGATTGTACGCCTATAGCAGTGACAGTAGAAATGTAAAACGTGTTAACACGTCTTTAGCCCACAGAGAAGAGATAATAACAGAAGTATTAATGCGTCTTTAGTAGTGAATGGTAAAAACGTATATACACGTCCTTAGCAGCTAAAGGGCTAATACTAATTTTTTTAAGCAGCCACAACAGCTGCTGCTGAACCAGAACATTGTGGTACTATGTGGAAGTGATGCACAGACAATAAATAAACAGTAACATTTCTGGAGACCACAGATATGTGGTTTTAAAAGGAGAAGGCTGAAAATTACATGGATTGCTTCTTCTTTTGTTGTCCCACTGTTATCGAGTTGTTGTCCAGTGTCGTGTTTTGCTTTTTTGACTGGTGGTTTGAGTGATAGTTATTTTTGCTTTATGACGGGATTCTGCAATGCCATCTATTGCAGATTTCTCCTGTGTTATTACTACTTCCACCTGTCATAGTGTGGTTATTTTGGAGGACGGTGTTTTCCCATGTTTCTCTAATTTTCCCCCTTCTTCTTCTTCTTTGCGTTCGTTCTTTACGACCAATTTTAATTACTCTTTGTGATATGTTTGATCTTTGCCAAGAACGTGTATACGTTGCACATTGGTTTGGTAGGCCCATAAACGCATAGACTTCTCACGTTTAGGACAGATGCATCCGATTTCAGCTAAACCTCCTTAGTTGCCTCTTACGACATGCGTGGCAGGCAACAGTGGTTCTATTTTATACATCGCAAATTTGGGCCCAGGTAACCACTCGGGCGAGTAGTTTTCCCCCTAATTCCTGAGCAATGGGATTTGTACACACAAATTCTCTACATGTTTGCTGTAACTGCTGTAGACTCATCCGTTTCTTAACATTTGATGTGACAGAAACACACTAATAACACATTCTAATTCACTTCGGAAGAAAACAAATCCTGTTCACTTCACCATTTTGGTGCGCAGATAAAAAAAAAACCGATGGACTGCTACAATGGCTAACTTTGATGTACTGAAATGAATCAAGGCCCATAGTAAACAGGAAGCACAGAAAGATTATTGACTTGAATAAAATAATTGAAATGAATGTGCATTAATTAAGGCTTTGTTGCTCTGTTAATTTTATTAGGTTTCCAACGATTGTAGATTCGCATTATATTGCTGACGGAGTGTTAATTTTGTATTGGTATGTAACATTACGTGCGGTTACTCGTGCAATGATGACGTGTACGCAGGACCGTGCTGTATATTTTTTCAGTATGATGCAAGTCTTCGAAATGCCGTCCCTTAAATTTTTTTTTTTTAAATACGCTTTAATTGTGATTTTCATTTCGCTGCTAATGTGCCTGTTGCGGTCGCCTCTCTGTATCACATCACGATATGGTTCTGCGAGTACGCAAAAATGTGGACGTATGGCAACCCTAGCGAGAGAGGGGAGAGAGATGAAGAGAGAGAGATGGAGAGAGAGATGGAGAGAGAGATGGAGAGAGATGGAGAGAGAGAGAGAGAGGTAGATAGAGATAGATGAAGAGATAGAGAGATAGAGAGAGATGGAGAGAGAGATAGACAGAGATGGAGAGAGAGAGGGGAGGAGATAGAGATAGATAGAGATAGAGATAGAGATAGAGATAGAGATAGAGAGAGAGAGATAGAGAGATAGAGAGATAGAGAGTAGAGATGGAGAGAGATAGATGAAGAGATAGAGATAGATGAAGAGATAGAGAGATAGAGAGAGATGGGGAGAGAGATAAGAGAGAGAAAAGAGAGAGATGGAGAGAGAAAATGGAGAGACGGAGGAGAGAGAGAGGATGACAGTCAGACACAGAGTATAGAGAAGCTACTGTATAGCCTTGCTTCAACATTCGATAGTCAACATTCGAATTAATGTCAGCATCCTACGAATATACGTTCGCGGAGCTCATTATCGCCTACGCCAGCCAGCATGGATCAATGTTATTCTAATGACTGAACCGATGGCTGCAAATGTTCAAACCCTTTATCAATCGACCCAACTATAGCGCATGTTGAAACCAGTTTTCTCAATTTTCCAAAAACTTTGTGCGAAATTCCGATACAGCCGGACAACAAAAACTAAACTGCGTCATTACGGATTTCTAGTCTGATACCATCTCATATTAGATTCATTACAAAGAATACACAGGAATACTATTTCATTTATTTTACAATAATTCTAAAGAAAACGTCTCTGGTATTTTAAAGTAGTCTTTTGCAAATTTCCGGAAGTAGGGGAATTATGAACGCAGTTTTGATGACGTCAATGAAAGTTTACATACAGAGTTGAACTTTTTAATTCCTTCTTCTTTAATTTTAAATTTATTTTATTTTCTGAAACTTTAGTTTGTTTGTTGTTATGCTACTGGGTCAGTGCAGATGTTATGCTACTGGGTCAGTGCAGATGTTATGCTACTGGGTCAGTGCAGATGTTAGTCTGGGTCAGTGCAGATGTTATGCTACTGGGTCAGTGCAGATGTTATGCTACTGGGTCAGTGCAGATGTTAATGCACTGGGTCAGTGCAGATGTTATGCTACTGGGTCAGTGCAGATGTTATGCTACTGGGTCAGTGCAGATGTTATGCTACTGGGTCAGTGCAGATGTTATGCTACTGGGTCAGTGCAGATGTTATGCTACTGGGTCAGTGCAGATGTTATGCTACTGGGTCAGTGCAGATGTTATGCTACTGGGTCAGTGCAGTTGTTATGCTACTGGGTCAGTGCAGATGTTATGCTACTGGGTCAGTGCAGTTGTTATGCTACTGGGTCAGTGCAGATGTTATGCTGAATGGGTCAGTGCAGATGTTATGCTACTGGGTCAGTGCAGATGTTATGCTACTGGGTCAGTGCAGATGTTATGCTACTGGGTCAGTGCAGATGTTATGCTACTGGGTCAGTGCAGTTGTTATGCTACTGGGTCAGTGCAGATGTTATGCTACTGGGTCAGTGCAGATGTTATGCTACTGGGTCAGTGCAGATGTTATGCTACTGGGTCAGTGAGTTGTTATGCTACTGGGTCAGTGCAGATGTTATGCTACTGGGTCAGTGCAGATGTTATGCTACTGGGTCAGTGCAGATGTTATGCTACTGGGTCAGTGCAGATGTTATGCTACTGGGTCAGTGCAGATGTTAGCTCTGGGTCAGTGCAGATGTTATGCTACTGGGTCAGTGCAGATGTTATGCTACTGGGTCAGTGCAGATGTTATGCTACTGGGTCAGTGCAGATGTTATGCTACTGGGTCAGTGCAGATGTTATGCTACTGGGTCAGTGCAGATGTTATGCTACTGGGTCAGTGCAGATGTTATGCTACTGGGTCAGTGCAGATGTTATGCTACTGGGTCAGTGCAGATGTTATGCTACTGGGTCAGTGCAGATGTTATGCTACTGGGTCAGTGCAGATGTTATGCTACTGGGTCAGTGCAGATGTTATGCTACTGGGTCAGTGCAGATGTTATGCTACTGGGTCAGTGCAGATGTTATGCTACTGGGTCAGTGCAGATGTTATGCTACTGGGTCAGTGCAGATGTTATGCTACTGGGTCAGTGCAGATGTTATGCTACTGGGTCAGTGCAGATGTTATGCTACTGGGTCAGTGCAGATGTTATGCTACTGGGTCAGTGCAGATGTTATGCTACTGGGTCAGTGCAGATGTTATGCTACTGGGTCAGTGCAGATGTTATGCTACTGGGTCAGTGCAGATGTTATGCTACTGGGTCAGTGCAGATGTTATGCTACTGGGTCAGTGCAGATGTTATGCTACTGGGTCAGTGCAGATGTTATGCTACTGGGTCAGTGCAGATGTTATGCTACTGGGTCAGTGCAGATGTTATGCTACTGGGTCAGTGCAGATGTTATGCTACTGGGTCAGTGCAGATGTTATGCTACTGGGTCAGTGCAGATGTTATGCTACTGGGTCAGTGCAGATGTTATGCTACTGGGTCAGTGCAGATGTTATGCTACTGGGTCAGTGCAGATGTTATGCTACTGGGTCAGTGCAGATGTTATGCTACTGGGTCAGTGCAGATGTTATGCTACTGGGTCAGTGCAGATGTTATGCTACTGGGTCAGTGCAGATGTATGCTCTGGGTCGTGCAGATGTTATGCTACTGGGTCAGTGCGAGATGTTATGCTACTGGTCAGTCGTTGTTATGCTACTGGGTCAGTGCAGATGTTTGCTACGGTCATGAGTTGAACTGTTCAGATGCCGTTCATTCCTGTTTTGTATAACCATGATTCCAAACTTTTTCGGCCCACGCCCCTTTGCACAACATAAACTTTGTAACGCCCCATCGCCACTTTGCACAACATAAACTTTGTAACGCCCCATCGCCCACTTTGCACAACATAAACTTTGTAACGCCCCACTTTGCACAACATAAACTTTTCGCCCCATCGCCCACTTTGCACAACATAAACTTTGTAACGCCCCCAATGTGACAGTTTGCCAACGCCCCCACCTATATACATGTTCTATTTTCTCTTGACATAGAAAATTGATATATATTTGTGTAATACATGGTCAATTATCAAATGATTATATGCATCAAATAGAAAATTGATGAAAAAATGGATCGTGTAATACGGACATAAGATGAATTAAAATGCAGAATTCAAATTTTAAAGGATTATTCAATCGCAAAATCACAAAATAATTTATTTAAAAATATTTATTATTAATTTCTTCTTTAAGGAGCCGCCGACCCCTAATCGTCTGAACACCCCCCTAATTTTTCTGAACCCACTATTGCCCCCCTAGAACGTTTCAGCGCCCACTGGGTGGAGATACCGCCCACTTTGGGAAACGCTGATTTAGGCTAATAACTCCCGTTCTGTGTTGATTGATGTATCTACTGGGTTTTCTTTCATGGTTTTCCGTCTTGCAGCACCTAGCGGTATGCATAACTTGCGCAACCGAGATAGACAATGCTATATGATATACTTATGGGGAAGTATGGATACCTTTATCAGAGGATGTGATTGATTACAACAGGGTTGTCAGAACACTTGAACGCTGATGTAGGGAATGGGTCACTGGCGTCGTCAACGCTGAGATTCTTGCATTTGTGGATCAGCACTCCTATCCAGGTGATATCATTATTTACACCGACGGCTCTGTCAGACGCGGAAACAGATCATCGTGTGCTTATTCAGCACAGCGCAACGGGAGCACACTTCATGAGGACTGCGGAGCTTTGCAAGACATCGAGCATGACTATGAGATCACTGCTGCCTCCAGGGCTCTGTCATGGGTGGCTGAGCAACAGGAAGCCCCTACGATTATCAAATCAGACTCGATAAATATGCTTCAAAGGATTTAATCTGGAAGCCTGTGAGTGTAATGGGTAGACAGCATACAGCATTAACAATATACATCTCAAGCAGAGCCAACTATAAATTATGGTCCTTCGGACTCGAGTAAGAATTATGGGAAATCAGACCACAACTACACCACGTGACCTCGCATTCCAGTATTGTTGTATATAGACGAATTCATTTTAAAATAAACACAAAATCGAAGTTATATTATGCAACAGGTTAAGTTTAACAATAAGGAATATCAATATTATGAATAATTGTCACCAATAAATAACCATAGACTCACAGAATTGAGTAAAATTGCAAAAAAGCTTGCAGTGTTCTATCAAACATCTATAATTTCCAGCCCCTTCTCTGATACCCTACGGAAGACACAGTCGAGTGTCACTAGACAAGCACTTGAGTAGAACCCGCAGGCAAAACGAAAAAGAGGACGCCATAAACAGATCTAGAGACGAAGTCTTCTTGAGGAATTGAAGAGTGCTCAACTGTCTTGGGAAACCATAAAGAGAACAGTCAGAGACCGAGAAGAATGGCGAACAACTGTTGAGGCCCTATACTCCACGAGGAACGTAGAGAAATACGTAAGTAAGTACAGAATAATACCCAAATTTTTTTACCTCCTGGCGAATAAAACTAACGGATCGATTGTGTGATATGAATTATTTTATCATCACACTTCAGTGAATAACCATGTGTTCTCTTACCTCTTCTTACAAGCCAGTTTAAGAGACCGTGCACGAACGAGCTCCGCAACACCGACTTTGTCCTCGAATGGTGAGAATTTGTCGAAATAAAAAAAAAATTGTTATAAACAATTTTTGGCACCGGCAGCGACTTTCCAGCCTAAAGCTGCTGACATTGCACTGTTAAAGAGTTCTTCTATGTGCCTATCATGAACATGGGATCTATGCTTCATCATCCGTCTCCGATTTCTTTTTTTTCGATCCAGAAGCACTTCAGCTTTTAACTCTTCGGTTCAAGGTCGCTCATCCGTCACGAACACCGTAACTCTGGAGAACCTGCACTTTTCTGCCAGCCCACGGAACCGCACTCACAGGGGGCTTGTCACCCGTTGTTCAACGCGCTACGAACATTCTGGGTAGGCGGGCAATCCGTCACCGATATGACTGGGGACTCGATGCCATCTACAAGATATCAGGAATTACTGTAAATGTATAGCCGTATCTGTTAACCAAGGAAAACAAGTCTACTATTGTCCTGATCATAAGTCCTACCAGTGGCGGTTTGTGCTCATTTTTGTTGGTGGGGCTGACAAAATTTTCGGAAAAATCATGGTTTTAGGTTAGGTTATATTTTAATTTATAAAGTAATAAGTACACGTTACACTTATTTTTGTGGGGCCCGCCCCAATGGCCCTTAATGACGAAACCGCCACTGGAGTCTACTATTTGTTGATATAAAGGAAGATGCAGAAAAAAACTAAGTAGCAATGGTAACAAAGTAACTTAGTTTTACAAAGTACAAACATATTAACAATAACACGTCGACGTTTCGACCAAAATGTCTTCATTAAGTAAAAGATAGAACAGACGTGAAGATTACTATTAGACAGACAAAAACTATATTTACAATCTGGACAAAAATACGAGCCTGCCTAAAAGTTTTACAATGTGAATGCTCGATACTTTTTTCCACAGGAGATCTCAGCGACAGTTCACGAACTCCGTAGCACCGGCGATGGTCCACAATGTAAATTAGAAGATGGTGAAACATTTTATAGGAATTTTATTTTTAACCATTCTAATGAATTTTCCCCGGGGCAGCATGTTCATCTCGATTTTGAACTGCCAAGGTCCTTTACGTGCTCAACTTGAAACACGGGTCCTCTGTTTATCGTCCGTCTCCGATAGGACTAGGAACTCGATCTCACCTACACAGAGATCAGGGATCTCTCCATGATGGCTTGCACGAGGGGCGAATCGAGACATTCGGAACGAGAGGCGAGCGCCCAACCGCTACGCGACAGATTCCCCCCATCCTCCTACAACCGACAACTAATAATTGAGTAATAAACATTGCTAATTGCAACAAATCAATTTATACCGACATAAATGGGGTGAATAAATGCAACAGTTTATCTCACTTCAGAATCTGTCAACAGATTTCTAGTGAGTAATCCATTCTGTGTAACAGAGCATTAGGCCAACAGAATGCAACAGTGTGAAGTAATGAATCTATCTCGAATCTGTCAAAATAGATTATTGGTTAGGATGAATCTATTCGGCGTTACGATCCATAGCTGCGTAATGTTTTTAGCAGATGTTGAAAAGCAATGTGTGTCCTATTTGTCTGTCTATCTGTATGTATGTCTGTCTGATAGTTTGTATTAATTCACATGTATTTGTCTGTTAATTTGTTTATTTGTCTCTCGGTAAGTTGGTGGGGGAGGAGGGACGTGGTCCAGTGATCTGTCTGTCTATATGTATGTTAGCATTTTCTTCCATCTGTGTGCTTATACATCTGCTGCTATGTTTTCCTGTCTGTCTGTCTATCTATCTGTCTATCTGTTTATCTGTCTATATGCTCTTGTTATTTCGTCCGTCTATCTCTATATGATGACATCATGATAAATCTTTACTAGAGGTGAAAGTTGGGGGGGGGGGGTGGCGAGCAAAGGAAGACCGAGAGATAAGTAGGAGAGAAACTTAAAGAAATGGACAGGTTACAGTCTGGCAAAGTGCAACACCAAGGCGAAAGACAGAGGATGCTGGAGATTCATTGCAGCTAACCTTCGATGTGGAGACGGCACCTGATGATGATGATTTCTACATGTGTTCTCCTGTCCTTTCATCTCTCTCTCTCTCTCTCTCTCTCTCTCTCTCTGTATCTCTACTCTCTCGTTCACTCATCCATTTTTTTTCCTGATCCAGAAGGACTTGAGCTGTCAGCTCTTCGACTCGGTGCCATAAACATCGCAGCCTTTCGGTTCGGTGCCACGAACACCGTAAATCTGGAGAACTTGTGGCTTTTCTGCCAGCCCGCGAAATTGAATCCGCACTCACAGGGAGTTTGTCACCCGTCGTCCAACGCGCAACTAACATGCTGGGCAGGCGGACGCTCCACTCATCCATCTATCTGTCACCCGTCGTCCAACGCGCAACTAACATGCTGGGCAGGCGGACGCTCCACTCATCCATCTATCTATATAACTATTCTCTCACCCTTACCTCTATATCTCTATATCTGTTTCCTGTCCTTTCATCTCTCTCTCTCTCTCTCTCTCTCTCTCTCTCTCATCTCTCTCTATCTTCTTCATCTTCTACTCTCCAGCCGCTCATCCATCTATCTGTACACCTGTTGGTTCTCTTTTTATCATTTCATCCGTCCCTCTATCTTCCTTTACATTTCATCCGTCCCTCTATCTTCCTTTACATTTCATCCGTCCCTCTATCTTCCTTTACATTTCATCCGTCCCTCTATCTTCCTTTATATTTCAACCGTCCCTCTATCTTCCTTTACATTTCAACCGTCCCTCTATCCTCCTTTACATTTCATCCGTCCCTCTATCTTCCTTTACATTTTATCCGTCTCTCTATCTTCCTTTTCATTTCACAACTTAATCTGTTAATTTTCGCCCTTTTCTGCCCCCATTCCGTAATATTATTTTCCCTCTAACACCTCTAATTAGATCACGTAATACGTCTTCTCCTGCAAAGCATCACATAATGGAAGATTGAATTAATTACCAGACAACCAGGACTTGAGAATATAGGTCAGCGCTGGTTACATATTATCCTAATTAAGCGGTCAAGGTAACCAGAAAATGTCTGTTCTATGTCCTTGTTGTTTAGTGTTACTTAACATCAGTGGCGGCTCATGGTCATTTTTGCTGGTGGGGCCAGACATTTTTTCACTAATTTTTTTTTTTTCCCTATCCAGAAGCACTTGAGCTGAAAGTTCTTTAGCTCGGTGCCATGGACATCGTAACCCTTCGGTTCGGTGTCACGAACACCGTAAATCTGTGGAATCTGTGGCTTTTCTGCCAGTCCGCGGAATTGAACCAACACTCACAGAGGACTTGTCACCCGTAGTCCAACGCGCTACGAACACACTGGGCAGGCAGGCTTTTCCCTGATAAAGCATGGTTTTTGGCTGCTATATTTTAATTGAAAAAATAATAAATACACGTTATACATTATTTTTGGTGGGACCCGGCCCCTGGTCCTAATGACGGCTTAACAGTGACGAAAGATGTACCAGTCATAGTCTGTCTGTCTGTTTGTTGCTTGCATGTTGACTGTCCTGCTGTTTGTTTGTTATGGTGTCTGTCCATCTGTATAAATGTTTGACTGTGTGTCGGTAGGCATGGATGTATGTCTGCATGTCGAACTGACTTGCTGTTTATTTGTTGGTCTTGGTGTCTGTCCATCTGTATAAATGTTTGATTGTGTGTCGGTATGCATGGATGTATGTCTGCATGTCGAACTGACTTGCTGTTATTTGTTGGTCTGGTTGTCCATCTGTATAAATGTTTGATTGTGTGTCGTATGCATGGATGTATGTCTGCATGTCGAACTGTCCTGCTGTTTGTTTGTTTGTTTTTGTGTCTGTCCATCTGTATAAATGTTTGATTGTGTCGTATGCATGAATGATGTCTGCAGTGAACTGTCCTGGTGTGCTGTTTATTTGTTGGTCGTGGTGTCTGTCCATCTGTATAAATGTTTGATTTGTGTCGTATGCATGGATGTATGTCTGCAGTAGAACTGTCCTGGTGGCTGTTTATTTGTTGGTCGTGTGTCTGTCCATCTGTATAAATGTCTGGGTCTCAGTGGTGAAGAGGTTACGCTTCATCTCTCGTGCAAAGGTACAGGTCGCTCCGTGAGGCATGTAGATATTTTCCACAGATCTCAGATCTCAGTGTATGTCAGATCTAGTTTCTAGTCCTATAGGAGACGGACGATAAAACGTAGGTCCCTTATTCAATTTGAGCACGTAAAAGAACCAGTGGCAGTTCAAAATCGAGAAGAGCAGGCTGGAAAGCCGCTGCCTGGACAAAATTCATTAGAAATGATCAAAAATAAACTTCCTACAAGAATATCGTCATCATCCTCAAAATTAAATCGGACAACCTCGCCGGTGCTACGGAGTTCGTGCATTCCATCTGAGATCTTTCTGTGTAATAAAAAAATCGAAGCACACATGGTTACTCACCGAAGTGCAATGATGATGGTCATATCAATCAATCAATCAATAAACTGAAGAGCGAGAGAGAGAGAGAGAGGGGAGAGAGAGAGAGAGAGAGAGAGAGAGAGAAAGAGAGAGAGAGAAGAAGAGAGAGAGAGGAGAGAGAGAGGAGAGAGAGAGAGAGGGAGAGAGAGGAGAGAGAGAGAGAGAGAGAGAGAGGAGAGAGAGAGAGAGGAGAGAGAGAGAGAGAGAGAGAGAGAGGAGAGAGAGAGAGAGAGAGAGAGGAGAGAGAGAGAGAGAGGAGAGAGAGAGAGAGAGAGAGAGAGAGAGAGAGAGTGGAGATTAACAAACGTCCTACGCCAATATGCATGACATTTAATTGATTGAAACATGTCTGGCTACATTGTTTAGTAGTTTTTCTTTGAGGTCTCTTCAATCCACTACCTTGTTATCTGTTTAACCTTTTGCTGTATTTGTTTGTCCTCTTATTTCCTTCGACAATTATGCCTGGTGTGTGTTATCATTTCTGGTCAACAGACGTGCACGGCCATGACACAAAGTACACACTAATCGATACTCAAACTGGGTCACTTTCAAACGGGTACGCTAAAAAGTTTAACTAAAACAAAACGAAACAAAAAAAAAAAGAAAATTCGTTCCATCGCTGTCAATGCAGTTTATATGTAATACCACTTATTGGCATGGGCGTTCCTAGACATTTTTTCAGGAGGGAGATGTGGAAAGGGGAATTGAAAAAAATTTAGTTGGTAGTTGGAACCTGGAGACTAAGACTTTTTGAGGAACTAAAGGGTGCTTGACTATCCTGGGAGACTGAAAACTTCTTGAAGAACTAAAGGGTGCTTGACTATCCTGGGAGACCGAAGAGTTCTTGAAGAACTAAAGGGTGCTTGACTATCCTGGGAGACGAGGACTTCTTGAAGAACTAAAGGGTGCTTGACTATCCTGGGAGACGAGGACTTCTTGAAGAACTAAAGGGTGCTTGACTATCCTGGGAGACGAGGACTTCTTGAAGAACTAAAGAGTGCTTGACTATCCTGGGAGACGAGGACTTCTTGAAGAACTAAAGGGTGCTTGACTATACTGGGAGACTGGAGACTTCTTGAGGAACTAAAGGGTGCTTGACTATCCTGAAAGAAAATTTGTTTAAACCAGTCAGAAACCGGCAAAAGTATCGAACAACTGTTGAGGGCCTATGCTCCACGGGGAGCGAAGAGGAATAAATCAAGTTACTAAGTGGGACGGATTATCAAGTTACTAAGTGGGACGGATTATCAAGTTACTAAGTGGGACGGATTAACGTAATACGTAAGCGTTCGATTGACGACTATGGCACAAGAGTATTGTGAGTTCAGTCCCACACTCGACATTCCACACGTGAGGAAAGGAATTGACGCGTCTACCTCCTGTATACTAGGCTATTGAAATATGAAGTGGCAGGCACGTCATACCTTAAGGTCTGAAAAGGTAACGTGAAAATGTATTTAGTATAGCTTACAACACAGAAATGAAGAAGACTAGATTCAGATCAGATTTCGTCCGAGTGGTTAACGGGCCCAAATTGGGGTGTAAAGAATAGAACCACTGTTAACTGCCACGCATGTCATAAGAGGCGGCTAAGGAGGTTGGACTGGGGCAAGCTATCCCGCACCGTAAAAACACTAGATGCTACAGACGGGAGCGAACGAGTAAACGCTGGCTGAAACCGGACACATCGCCAAGGATAAGCACCAGAGCTCCAAATGAAGATGTGACGTAAAACACACCAATGCTAAGGCTGCATGAATCAGATTTCCACATGAATAGAATTTATGGTGAGGTCTGGTACATCGTCTGGCAGTGGTCATGAGAGAGAGAATCAGATTATACATCATTTGGTGTTCTTAAAATACCTTATTCATTAGCTGTACATTTCCCCTTTTCCTCTCTCTCCTCTCTCTCTCTCTCTCTCTTTTATCGTGCATTTTCAACCCCAATTGGGCATAGGCCATCAACCACCGCATGCCAAGTCTTCATATCTCTTGCTCTCTCCTGCAGCTCCCTCCAGCTCTTCTTTCATCATCATTATCAGGTGCCGTGCCGGCTGGCATAAGCGATCATGGATCAAATCTCTGTCGTTGGTGTTTGCTCTCAACTCAGATGTTGACTCTCCACCGTGCCATGAAGGCAGGCTATCCAAAATTTTCTCTCTCTGTCTCCCTCTCTCTCGTCTAGCCTCGATTATATCGGTTGTCACAATGTGTTCTAAACCTCCCTTCCTCATCACATGCCCCAAAAATGATGACTGCCTCTTTCTTATATTGATGATAAGCTTTCTCTGTGTCTTGGTCTCATTCAACACCACACCATTAGTCATTTTACCAGTCCATGGGATTCTCATAATTCTTCTGTAAAACCACATTTCTGTGACCCTCAGAGATTTTTCGATCTGTGTGTTTATTGTCCATGATTCGCATCCATATGTCAGTATTTTGCGTTCTATATGTTGATATGCCCGCGTGCCGTGTTCGTAGGTTGACTGAGTGACTTGTCCTGAGCGGTTCCTCCGGACTAGAAAGCTACAGTTTCCGATTACGGTGTCTGCAGCGAGGTTGATGTCAGACACGAGCCGAGGTTTCAGCTCTAGTGCTTCTGACGGAAGAAAAATATGTTTCCTCCTAAATCTGTTCCATGCTCCCTCCCTTGCTCTGTGAGTTCCATATACATTCCCTGCTGTTCTCAAAACTCCATATTTTCCACCTATACATTATGCACTTTAATACCCTGATCTTATTTCTCTGTATTTCTCTTTTCAATTTCATTAATCTGCTTATATTTACTACCTTCACCTTTCTCTCTTAAATTGATTATTAAGCCGAAGGATTGACTTTATTGCACCGGGTTTACCCACATGGGCTCTAACCTCTACGCAAAAATGGCACTCCACCTGCTAAGAGTATTCTTCAAAGGACGAGCACGCCCGCGTGCCCAGCGTGTTCGTAGCGCGTTGGACTACGCGTGACTAGTCCTCTGTAAGTGCGGGTTCAACTCCGCGGACTGGCAGAAAAGCTACAGGTTCCCAGATTTACGGTGTTCGTGGCATCGAGTCGAAGGGTTACGATGTCCAAGACACCGAGCCGAAGAGCTTTCAGTTCAAGTGCTTCTGGATCGGAAAAAAAAGCTCCGTAGGTCCAGAAACAATCCTAGGGTGACTTGAAAAAATGCACTCACGAACAGAATGGAGCTGTCCAGATTCAAAACGACCACTTCGGATCGCAAGGGAAGGATTGAACCACTTTGCTACAGAGACCCTCTTATCTCTATCGACTCCCTCACTATATTTACACGTACTCCCTCCTTCTTTCCTCTTTATATCAGTCTGTATCCCATAATATCCTTCTCAAACTACCCACTCCTCCTACTCACTACAGTGTTCTAAATCTAGTTGCTGTTCATGCACTTAATCTACCCACCTTGCATGCACTACATCAGATGTGCCTAGTCGTTAAACTTATCTTCAAGGTGAAGACAAAACACACAACGTTTAGTTATTTGTTTTGTATTTTTATGGAATTTTATCTGAGGTACGGCACTTTCAGATTGAGATGGTATGATAGAGTTACAAACACGGATCTGTGGATAAGAACAGGGCAGGAACCTATGATGACACAGGTCAAGAGGAGAAGATGGCGATGGATAGGCCATACCTTGCGGAAGACACAGTTGAGTGTCACTAGACAGGTGCTTGAGTGGAACCCGCAGGGAAAACGAAAAGAGGACGCCCTAAGCAGACTTGGAGACGAGGTCTTATTGAGGAGCTGAAGAGTGCTCAATTGACTTGGGAGACCATAAAAAGAACAGCCAGAGACCGAGTAGAGTGGCGAACAACTGTTGAGGCCCTATGCTCCACGAGGAGCGGAGAGGATTAATGATGATGACGGCACTTTCAACCCTAGAACGAGTCGTTAAGTGGTTATATCATAACATTTTGGTAAACAAATATTCAAAATTTGAAGTATTACTGGCGGGGGACACTTGGGATAATAACAGGGAATAATAATGGGGGATAGTAATAAAAGCAAGACTTCACGCAAAAATTAGTCAGAATCGTCATACCATGAGCCATGACTATGAGTGAATTGCTAGCGGACGAATGCAAAGAAGAAGAAGAAGAATTAAAGGCTGAGAAGTCAAAGATTGCACTTTTCTAAAGGATTTTATTTATTGTTTACTTTATTCTTAAGTTGGTGGTGGACCCCACGGAGCTCACACACAAACACACACCACACACGCACACACACACACACACACGCACGCACACACATGCAAGCACTAATTAACAGGGACGTGTTTATGAGAAGTTTGGAACCAGCGAGTCACAAGAACCAACAGCATGTATACCCTTGAACATCTGTTGGGGGGACTGAGCACCTAGGGTCTGCCCGGAATGATATGACGACAGTTAAGTAATAGATAACCAATAACTAAATTTAAAAAAAAATATTTTTGTTTTTACGTTTCTCTGTAAATTCTTATTTTAACTTTTTTTTAATTAAAAAAAAACAAAAACAAACAGGATTAGAACAAGTCAAGCTGTTACAAAGTACAAAAAGAGCAAAACGAACTTCCATTGGAGTGCTTGAAACTTGAAACACAACAAAAACATCATCTATTTTTAGAATATTAAACTGGAATCTGAAACGACGCCAAGAAACGTTGTGTGACCTAGATATGAACCAATCATATCGTTAAAAAGTTGCACGTGATTTTGAGATAAACAAGGTTAATAGTTAAGTACAGGTAATAATGAATAGGGACGCAAATGCATAGATGTTAAGTGCACATGCTAGTCTTGATAGGTGGTTATGGTTCTATCCGAAGTTGGAGAGAGATTTGTTTCAAACCTCAGAGGTTCTCAGGTCGTTTTGTCCCATCTGGGCACGAGAGAAATACTAGGAAGTAAAGACGGCCGGTGTAATTTTGACCACATACCCCATGAACGTCCACACTTCTAGAAAAGGGATGGGAGGAGGCGGGGAGGTGGGGGAGTGCTTCCTTCCTGGCAAACGTTTTATTTGTAAATTTTAAAAAGTTATTTACTCTTGCTAACAATCTCTCTCTCTCTCTCTCTGCATTTTAAACCCGGATTGGGGCATAGACCCTCAACCAACTCATGCCAAGTTTTCCTATCTCTAGCTATCTCCTGCAGCTTCCCCCATCTCTTCTTTATATTGTTGATCTCCGCCTCCAAATCCCTTCTCCATGTATTCCCCAGCCTCCCCTTCTTTCGCTTTCCCTGTGGGTTCCAGGAAAGGACCCTTCTTGTTATATTCCCTCAGGTTTTCGAAAAGTGTGTCCTATCCAGCGCATTTTTAAACCTCTTGGTTCACTGGAATCTGTCTTGTTCTCTCCATAAGTTCCTCATTTGTGACCCTATCATACCATCTCAGTCCCTCTGTTCTGCGCAGACACCAGTTGATGAATGTTTGCAATTTATGCATTATATGTTTTAGTAGTTCTCCATGTTTCTGACCCATACAGCAGAACTGCTTTAACATTGGGGTTAAATATCCTTATTTTTGTTCTAGATTTGATTTCTTTGGACTTCCATATGTTTCCCATCGCAATGAAAGCTCCTCTTGCCTTCTGTATTCTTATTTTGACATCTCTATTTCACTATTGCTAACTAGCTACGGGTCTAATCATTTATCTTCTACATTTCTCTAATCATGTTTTGTATCACATCGTCAGGATAAGAAGAGATTTCTAGAACGGGCTTTATGTGCGCTTCATAAATAGTGCTTTTCGTCTCCTCTGTTATCTTTGAGGTTCACCTTTTACGTTGCCGGTCATTTGCTTTGTATCCACTGTACGGAGAGCATTGCTCTTTGAGGCCACTGTCTGTTAGTAATCTACTTCGTCTTTGTCTCACACTGCTACCGGGTTGTTGCCAGTGTCCCAGGACCACGCCATTCTGGTCACGAATGCAGTTTTTTTCCAAGACCCTTAGGATTGTTGCTGGACTACGGAGTTCGTGCTTGTGCAATATCTCGGCAGGTGGCGTCCATTTCTGCGGAGAGGACCGAGTCGTATGAGGTAAAACCCGGTGCAATGAATCAATCCTTCGGCTTTTAAACCCTTTGCCCAGTGTCGTGGTTTTCTGTTTTTGTCATGCGCTGTTCTGGTGGCTTGCGTGATTGTTATTTTGGCTCTTTAATAGAATTCTGCTACGCCATCTAACCATCCTTTCCGTGGTCTTCCTCTTGCCTTCTTTCCCGATGTTCTGTTGTAGAAGACTCTGTATACTGTGAGTTTGGATGCATTCTTATTAAGTGGCCAAACCACTTCATTCTGACTTATGTGACTGAAACATTTAATTTGTTGTTTCTAGACGAAACTCAGTACTGATGTTGTACCCACTTTTTTTCCTGATATCGTCATTGCCAAACTCGTCTCTTCTTGATACCCTCAGCATTCTGTGTAGACACTTCATCTCTGTCGTGACTAGTTTACTTCTATCCATACTGAACCAATACATATGTATGGAACGAATCATGGACAATGAACAAGCAATCAATAAGATCATTGGAAGCCACAGAGATGTGGTTTTACAGAAGAATGCTGAAACTTCCATGGACAGCGAAGAAAACAAATGATGAGGTTTTAAATCAGGCCTTGCCCGAGCGGTTACCGGGACCCAAATTGGGGTGTAAAGAATAGAACCACTGTTACCTGCCACGCATGTAGTAAGATGCGACTAAGGAGGTTGGGAGTGGGTTAGCTACCCCCACCGAAAAAACCACACTAGATGGCTACAGAACGGAGAGCGAACCGAGTAAACGCTGGCTGAAACCGGACACATCGCCGAAGGATAAGCACCAGAGCTCCAAATGGTGCTGAAGATGTGACGTAAAACACACCAATGCTAAGACTGCCTGAATAAGATTTCCAGATGAATAGAATTTATGGGGAAATCTGGTAGATTGGTCTGGGCGATGATCACGCGAGAGAGAGAGAGAGAGAGAGAGAGAGAGAGAGAGATAAATCAGGCCTGCACAGAAAGAAACCTTATCAAAAGAATAAGAATCTGACAATCAAGGTTCTTCGGGCATATAATGCGAAGAGAAGGTTCAGAATATTTGGTGACTACAGGTAAAATACAGGGAAGGAGAGATTGTGGAAGATAGAGGGAGAAGATGCTGGATGGCCTGACAATATGTTCGACATGAGATCGATGTCAGAACTGATTAACTTTACCAGGAAGACAGAGATTTGTGGAGAGACTTGATCGCCTACGCCGGCAGGCATGAAGGTTGAAACTGGACAGTTGTGGTGTATGCATTCAGTGTTATTTTTCAAACTCTTCATATCGACCGCTTGTTAACCACTCTGTGATTTGTATGTGATCTGAGCCTAAGAGTTATTATAAGTTGTACCAGTTATACAAGTAGGCCAGCACATCCATATTCTTCTTCTTCTTCTGCGATCAACTTCTGCTATGCGTCTACTCGGTATGTTCCCATAACGGGTTCGCTGAGTTGCGTGTCCATACGTTTGTTGTAGTGATCTGTTGACAGATTACTCACCTGTCGGACTGTGCAGTTTGCGGATGCTCTGGGGACTGTTTTGTACACGGATCAGGCAGCCGGGACTGTTTGCACCATGCAGGCGCCGGACTGTTTTGTACACGGATGCAGGTGTTTTATTGCACCAGGATGCGGCATTCTGCACCACGGACTCAGCAAGTTTGGTGCCACGATGCAGGCAGCCTGAGGGACTGTTTTGGTGCCACGGATGCAGGCAGTTGGCACCACGGATGCAGGCATGTTTTGGTGCACCACGGATGCAAGGCTGTGTCCCGAATGCAGGAGCGGACTGTTTTGCCACGGAACTGTGCACGGATGCAGGCATGCTCTGGTGCACCACGGATGCAAGCAAGTTTTGGTGCCCCACGAATGCAGGCAGCCGAGGGACTGTTTGGTGTCCACGGATTCAGGCAGCGAGGGGACTGTTTTGGTGTCCACGGATGCAGGCAGCCGAGTCCCTGAGACCCATTCTATGGAGACGATAAGGTCAGCCTATCCAATTTCTGCGATGCTTTTTTTAAAAACTAGAGTAGCTTTCCTATGTCCTACATCAGTCGCCTCTTACGACATGCCTTGTAGGTCGTAGGGGTGCTATTATTTACTTCCCTGGCGAACCCCGACACCCATCTACCGGTTCATAGTTCTGAATTCCGATACCAGATTGACACTTAATTTTTATGAATCCATGAAATGAGTCATAAGTCTACAGTGGCGTGTTCACACAAGCTTGCCGTCTGGTGCTATCAAGACTGGTGCTCGGTGGATTGGAACAAACGCCCTAGTATTGTTGACACGATTTACAACAACCGGAAACGGAATTTACTCAAAGTTGACCTGAAATCAAAATTTAAAAATTTTTATATTTCAACAAGGTTAACTTGAAAGAAATCCACTCTATTTCTGTCCATGTTTGACGTCAATTATCTATTATTGCACACCATCCGCTTGCACACGATGATTCCATGTGCGTCATTGCTTTATTCAGATTCTTGCACTATAGCACTGAAGGTCGGGACACTTCCCGTTCGTTACAAAACAAAACTGTTAGCGTGTTACTAATTTCTTTAATATTAAGTCAAAATGCTTTCTTGGCAAATATGTTTTACTTGAAGCATATTCAAATTATTCTACAGGAAGTGACCTTTATAATTAATATAATTACAATTACCTACAATTAAAATACAATTAATATAAGACTTTGCTGAGAAATTTCTATTCTCAATTCAATTTGATATGTGTATATGTAAATGCTGCACATAAGTCATATATTACTGATTTTTAGTCTCTCTTTTCCATTCTAGTTTTCTCATTATATTCGTTATTCGTTTTTAGTGACATATTTTCATTTTTTCTTTGACCGTTGTAATATCTTGTCAAGTCATATTAGTGTGCTGTGAAATCGTCACTCTGTTGTATCGTTTCTGATTAGGGCTTTTATCAGAAACGTTGCTGGATTGTCATTGTTTTTGTATTTTGTAACGACAGTACTTTGTTATTAGTGTTTTGCCATAATATATATGTTTACATAAATGTCAAATGTTCGATCTTTTATATAATTTAGTTTAGTTTAGTCGTCGATCATCATCACTACACACGAACCGATTAGTCCATAAGTGTTCGACTCTCGCTTCTCTACTGTCTCCTCGAGTTATAGTTTAATCTCGGATCATCATCACTGCACATCGAACCGATTAGTACATAAGTGTTCGATCTTCTCCTCGGCATGTCTCTTAGCGTGTGGCAACTAACGACTCATCGAACCGATTAGTACATAAGTGTTCGATCTTCTCCTCGGTATGTCTCTTAGCGTGTGGCAACTAACGACTCCAGTGCTTTGTTGGTTTACTATTCTTCTTTAGCTGCCAGTATAGTACCAGCACACAGTACACAACAATCTTTTGTCTAAGAACAGGTCACTGCAGGCTCAACCACCACATGCACAGAATAAAGCCTGCTCAGACTGCACAGTGTGCATGCAGACAGAAATACAGACTCCAAGCACATCCTGCAAGTCATGTCCATCATACATACACCAACGAAATGAAACATGGCCTCATGAACAAAGCTTACAGACCAAGCTATGGGGAACTCTCGAAGAACTCCAACTGACATGCAGCTTCATAGAGGCAACCTATCTCATGGTTTAGACGAGCATATGAAACCGAACGCAAAGAAGAAGAAGAAGAGTTCGGTATTTCTAACCTCCCTAAGTAAAGTTCCGTTCAGGGTTTCCGTATGACGTCCTCTCTTTCTTAAACCATTTGCCTCCCACCTCAATCCCTGCTTTGTCCTTCTTTGATCATTTCTTCTCAAGGTATGCCCAACATATCTCAATCTTCTCTTTCTTATAACACTTGTTACTAGTGGTTGACAATTCTTCTGGCCAACTATTAATCTTCTTTCTTATAAATGTTACTAGTTAAGGGCAGATGTCTTATTCATCACTTCTTCTGAAATGTCACATTTTATGTTCATATTTTTGCAGAATCTATTTTCGACTGCATTCAACTTACTTTCTATATCTTTAGTCATTTTCCAACTCTGGCTAGCATATGTTAGGATTGACACAACATTTGAATTGAATATTCTTAATTTAGTTTTAAAATTATATAACATAGAGTTCCATATTATTTTAAAACTTTAAAAAGTTGATGTTTGCTTTGACAATTCGTTGCATCCTTTCTATTTTAGTATCTCTCGTGTCATCAAACTTGCTACCCAAATAGATGAACTGCTATGTTATTTTTATCATTTTAGATTCCAGTGTGATATCTGCATTTACTTGTCATAGGTGTCTTCATTATATTTGGTTTTTCATAGCTTATCTGCAGTCCAACTTTTGATGTTTAGATAAGTGATTCATAAACTTTTCATTACAGTGGACTCCCTGTTAAGTATATTTTGATGCAGCGGACTCCCAAAAGTTTCTTTATATGAAGATCTTCTAGCGGTGGAGTTATTATTACACCACAACTGTCAAGCTAGCTCCAATTTCTCAGACTGCCTGAAACTTCACATGATCTTTCATTTTATCCTGTCAGACATTTAGTCTAAGGTATGGTCCAGGTTAAATGAAAACTAGAACACAAATTCCGATATTTAACTCTAATGTTAAAGCAGTTCTACTGTATGGGTCAGAAACATGGAGAACAACTAAAGCAATAGCGCATAAATTGCAAACATTCATCAACTGGTGTCTGCGCAGAATAGAGGGAATAAGATGATATGATAGGGTCACAAATGAGGAACTTATGGAGAGAACAAGACAGATTCCAGTGAACGAACAGGTTAAAAAAGACACTGGCGCTGGATAGGACACACTTTGCGAAAACCGAAGGGGAATATAACAAGAAGAGTCTTGCTTTGGAACCAGCAGGGACAGCGAAAGAAGGAGGCCAAGAAATACATGGAGATGAGATTTGGAGGCGGAGATCAACAATATAAGAAGAGCTGGAGGGAGCTGCAGGAGATAGCTAGAGATAGAAAGACTTGGCATGAGTTGGTTGAGGGCCTATACCCCAATCCGGGTTAAAAAGGCAAAGAGAGAGAGAGAGAGAGAGAGATGGTCCAGGTTATTTAATATCGCAGCGGAATTATTTTACCACTGTTTTTATACATGTTTTTATACATGTTTTTAGATATGTTTTTATACATGTTTTTATACATGTTTTTATATATGTTTTTATACATGTTTTTATACATGTTTTTATACATGTTTTTATACATGTTTTTATACATGTTTTATAAGTTTATTTTTGTTTGTTTGAAATGTTAAAGATCATAATATGTCGTCAAGCGCTTGAAGACCCCTAGTGAGTACCTAGTGGACCCCTGGGGGTCCCTAGGCCCCAGTTTGGGAAACGCTGCTTATATATGAAAAAATGTATGTTTTTCTTTGCGCATTGTGGATGTTTTTACTTAACTCCTAAAATACGATACTCCATCTGACAAAACGTTAGGGTAGTACCCGTTTACCGACAAGTCACCACAAGGGCCAAAATGTTTGTGTATAAATCTTTGCAGAATACTAGTTAGATTTGTAACATAGTGTTTCTACATTCTGATAAAGAGATCTGGTGGTCCATTAAAATTTGTATTCTAAAATGTGGCGTCTGTGGCCTAGGGGTTAGTGACTCTGTCTATTAACCCGACGTTCTGAGTTCGAATCACGCTGCGGACAGTTTGCTTGCAAATTGTTTCCGTTGATTTTAACAAAGGACGATGGCGCCACCCGTTCAGAAAGCAATGGCAAACTACTGAACGTATAAGTGGTGCCTAGAAAATCAACGACTTGTTTACTGTGGTTGATGGCTACGTCCTTTGGGATATGCCACGATTTTCATTCTAAAATCCAGCATGCAAAAATGTGGATTTACTATTCGTATACTAAGAGTATATTCAAAAGGGTGTACGACAGGGATGTATTTTGTCACCATACTTATTCAACATATATGCGGAGAACATCATGAGGAATGTAAAAGACGATGCCAACTATGTGAATTACGACCTCTCACTATAGGCGGCAAATGCATACCAGATCTTAGATACGCAGACGATACAGTATTATTATCCACCAGCAAAGAAGGTTTGGAAAACCTAATCATGACGACCAAGAAACATAGTGAAGACCAACATTTATATTTGAATACACAAAAACAAAAATTATGTCAACTGACAAAGCAAAAGGCTCACCTAACATCCAAATAAACAATGAAGAACTCCAATATGTAGAGAGCTACAAATACCTGGGCTCAATAATTAACAATAACGGTGATTGCTCCAAAAAGATCTCAAGAAGATTGGCAATATCAATCAAGAAGTTAAACACAATGAAGAACATGTGGCAAAGCACCAGCAAAATACTAAATTAAAAATATTGAGAGCATGCATTTTCCCAGTGGCTACTTATAGTTGTGAATCATGAACTATTACACAGAAATTAAGAAGAAAGTCCAGTCCTTCGAAACTAAATGCTACAGAAGATCCTAGAATACCATGGACAGAAAAAGAAAGAACACTGATGTCCTGAAAGAACTAAATGTTCAAGAAAATTGGCTGATAAACAACATACTATACAGAAAAATACATACTTTGGTCACATCAAGCGTCACGATGGCCTGGAAAGAACAATACTAGAGGCAGGGTCCCAGGACGCAGAGGCAGAGGCAGACCAAGAAGAAGATGCTACAAGATATTAAAGAACCATGAACATGACCATCGACGAAGTGGGTGAACTGGCAAGAGTGTGAATTTCAGATGTGCTGCAAAGAGAGCAACGTCCTATAAAGGATACTCACCTTGATGATGATACTAAGAGTTAACGAGGCAATATCATCTGCAAAATCCACATCCTCTAGTTGACTTATTATCTAACTTGTAGCATCATCTAATATGACTCCTCTATTACAAAATGTAGCATCATCCGTCAGTATGACTCCATCTACCACAAAATGTAGCGTCATCCATCGAAATTACTAGATCTAACACAAAAGGTAAAGCGTCACATTACGGACACATCACAGAATAAAGATCATGATGTTCAACCTTGGAAATCATCCATCTCCTGACTATTAACCCATCAACAACATCAACCTCCAGCCACCGGCTACTATCTATGACCTTATTTATCAAATGTTAAGCCTGGAAATCCCTATTGTTTCCGGTATTTCCAAGAACCAGTTTGGCAAATGTCTAATTAGGTCAAGGTGAGGTTTTTTGCAGTCGTTATACAACCAGAATAAGACTTGGAAACATTAAATGTCCAATTCCTTTGGGGGTTATCTGGACTCGAGTTGGATGGATTCTGCAAGTGACCATTGTGGAAAGGCCAGGAGAAAATGTTGTCAGTGCAGCTGTGAGACGGGAAATGTTAGTGGAAGGACAATGAAAATGTGGGGAAAAATGGTGAGTTGAGGAAATTAGATGTACCCCAAGCGAACAGGGTACATCTAATTTCCCATCGGAACAGGATTATACGAATGATTCTGCAAATGTACCTCTAAGGTTATGAGGGCATTAACTCATTTCGTACTAACTGCCGCAGGGTGCGTCAAGATTATCTATAAAAAAAAACAACAGCCGTACACTGCGTCAAACATTGTTCTATGTGCAATTGGTGTTAAGTTCACATCAACTCATTCTGGTCCAATTTCCAGTTTTTATCTGTTGATATTAGGTAGTAAAACTCAATATTTTCAGAGATCCATAGGATTATTGCAGGAGCTACTGAGTTCGCGTTTTGTGTAATACTCTCGACAGCTGGCGTGCCCTTTCTGCGAAGAGGGAGAGAGCCATCTGTAGTGTAAAACTCAGTCTAAAGTCAATCCTTCGGCTTTAGACCCTATAGGCTCAATATTTCTTGTGGTGGACACTCAAAGGAGCTACGGAGTTCGTGTTCTACTTCCACTCACGGTTGTGGGTTCAATCCCACTGTCACGGAGACAGGCTTAAAACACTTCCCGTCGGAGAAAACCGAAAGCCCTGACTTACACGTGTATGGTACTATACACAAAGTGGCCAGTAATGGAGGAATGCGGGAGGGCCATTCAGAGTCAGAACTGTTTGATACTGAACATGACCTTGCTCGCGCATTTCCGACATGTTTGGTCGGTATTTTCCGGTTTCGTTTGCCGAGCTAATGAGTTAGTGCTTGAGCAACGCTGTGAGCTATGACTGTTACATGGAATGCTTTTGCTGTGTCAACCGTGCTTTTGTTGTGTGTTAGTGTGTATTCAGAAAATGGCGGACAGCGGTTATGACGAACAAGCTCAATCTGCCGTATGCAGTTATATTGCGGGTGCAGAAAGCTGGATTTTGTCATGATTGATGTTCCCTTCGACAAGAATTGCAATTCAAGTGATGAACAGTTTTGTGTTGCTACATTAGCGACGGATCTCCTTGATTATCCTACTATGGAGTATAGAATACTGATGAGCCGTGCACGAGCATACCTTCGAGTCAATGCTGACGCACAACATCCTCTGCACTTGGAAATAAAGAGACAAAAGGAAATAGGTTAAAAAGAGGAAAATCTTGGATGGGGCAGGCCGAGGACTATATTGAACAGGTGTGTACACTTGAAGATATTGATCCCGGTGAAGAATGGATACCAGTGCTAACAGGAATCGCTACATCCTTTTCTGTATGCATCGAACTTGGTAAAGAATGCAGGCAACACAACCCACTTGTCGTGGAGGCAGAGGTTCAGGCATTGATTTCTGAGAACGCATCTGAGCATGATGTAATCATTTATACGGATGGTTCGGTGATTCGACATGTGCGGAGCTCGTGGGCTTTCACTGCTCAGGTCAGAGGTGATGTTGTGAAGGAAGACAGTGGTGGTTTTGCCGTGACTACGAGCAGTCTCACTATGGAAATCATGGCGGTTACCAAAGCGATGATTTGGCTAGAATCACAGACGTTTATCCATGCATGTTTTCTCAGTGACTCAATGAGTATGCTCAGGAAGATTGAAACAGGATAGGCTAGGAGACATTGGATAGAATCGCTGGGGAGGTCTCAGCTGACAAAGATCAGTTTTTTTTTTGTGCCAGGGCATGCAGGTGTAAGGGGGAATGAACGTGCGGATAGGCTTGCAGGTATGGCTGCTGTCCAAAGCGGACGAGCAATGGACCAGGCTGATATTATAAATTCCTTAAGGGAGAGAGGGCGTGTACATGATTCACGTAATAGCGGTGAATCCACATCACTAACCAGACTGCAAGAACTCAAAGTTAAGTGTGGTGTAGCTCGACAAGAACGCTATGCTGGCAGACAAAGAAGAATTGTAAACCAACAAAGAACTGGTGTCGTTAGTCGCCAACGCTGATGGACATACTGAGGAGAGATCGGAGAACTTATGGACTAATTTGTTCGACGTGCAGTGATGGTGATCCAACGACTAAACTAAACTAAAAACAAAGTAGGGGCCTAATGTCAACAGGAGTTCAACGTTAGTCGTTCTTGTCAAAGATCAATTATATATAATAATAACAAGAATGATCAAATTGGTTGCACCAAAGAACGAACGTTAAGAAGAAGAAGCAGAAGAAGAGCAAGACTATCTTGATAAAATAGCAATGATAATTGCCAATAGTAGACATTTGTCACTAGAAAAGCACTTAATTGAAACCCGGAAGGAAAACGAAAGCGAGGATGCCATAAACCATAGATTCCCAAACTTTTTCGGCCACCGCCCACTTTGCAAGACATAAACTTTGTAACGCCCCCTCCCCATTATAACAGTTTACCAACGCCCCTCCTATATATATATATATATATATATATGCTCTATTTCTGTCCTACATGGTCGAATTTTAAATGGTTATATACATGAGATATAAAATTGATGTAAAAAAGGATCGCGTAAGATGGGCATAAGATGAATTAAAATACAGAATTAAAATTTTTAATGATTATATAATCGCACAGCCACGAAAATAAACTCCCTAAATGCTTCTGATCCCACTATCGCCGCCCCTGGACGGCTTCAGCCCCCACTGGGAGGCTGTACCGCCCACTTTGGGAAACGCTGCTCTAAGCAGACCTGGAGACGAAGTCTTCTTGATGTCCTGAGAGACCATAAAGAGAAAATCCAGAGACCGAAAAGAGTGGTGAAC
This sequence comes from Arion vulgaris, assembly GCA_020796225.1. Taxonomy (NCBI): domain Eukaryota; kingdom Metazoa; phylum Mollusca; class Gastropoda; order Stylommatophora; family Arionidae; genus Arion; species Arion vulgaris. Next base: position 24,917,381 of record CM036774.1, on the reverse strand, counting down.
AACTGTTGAGACCCTATGCTCCACGGGGAAACAGAGAGGAATAAGTCAAGACCGTTCAATGGGGTTTGGGTGAGTTCGCTCCTCGTGGAGCCATCGGATACTTTTCAGGAGATCCCTGATATCAGTGTAGGTGAGATCGAGTTCCCAGTCCTATTGGAGATGAACGATAAAATCGTAGGTCCCGTGTTCAATAGAGTTGAGCACGCAAAAGAACCCTTGATACATCAAAATTGAAAAGAGCAGACTGGAAAGCCGCTGCCCGTGCAAAATTGATTAAACATTTTTATAAAAAACAATTTTTACAAAATATATTCACTATCTTCTAAATGACATCGGGGTCCATCACCGGTGCTACAGAGTTCGTGCACTACCGCTGAGATCTTCATGTGTAAAAAAAGAGAGTGAAACACACATGGCTACTCTCTGAAGTACAATGATGATGGTATTAATTAATCAATTTTGCCCGTCTGCCCAGCGTGTTCGTAGCGCGTTGGACTACGGGTGACTATCCCTCTGTGTGTGTGGGTTCAATTCCGCGGGATGGCAGAAAAAGCCACAGATTCCCAGATTTACGGTGTTCGTGGCCATGAACCGAAGGGTTACGACGTCCATGGCACCGAGCCGAAGAGTTGAAAAGCTCAAGTGCTTCTGGATCGGGGAAAAAAAATAATAAATCAATCAATCAATCTTTGTAGTGAAAAATGTGTAGTGAAGTAGTGAGGAGTGTGTTTAACCAGCGAGCCACAAGAACCACTGGTATTTCGATGTCTATTTAGGGAGACTGAGCACCTATGGTTCTCCCCGGAGTTCAATGATGTTAGTTTAGTAATCAATAAACAATAATCAATCAATTAATCATGTTTACGTAGAATAGAGGGACTGAGATGGTATGATAAGATTACAAACGAAGAACTCAGAGAAAGAACTGAGCAGCTACTAGTGGAGAAAGAGGTAAGGAAGAAACGCTGGTAATGGATAGGGCATACATTGAGAAGACCGACCGGACGCATTGCAAGACAGACACTGTTTTGAACCCGCTGGAAAAGAGTAGGGGAAGGTCTAGACCATAGATTCCCAAACTTTTCGGCCCACACCCACTTTACACAACATAAACTTTGTAAACTTTGCCCTTCCACATTATAACAGTTTGCCAACACCCTCCCACATACTCGTATATACATGCTCTATTTTCTCTTTAACATAGAAAATTGATAAATATTTATGTAATACATGATAAATTTTCAAATGATTATATACATGAAATAGAAAATTGAGGAAAAATTGGATCGTGTAAGACGGGCATAAGATGAATTTAAATGCAGAATTTAAATTTTAAATGATTATTCAATCGCAAAATCACAAAATAATTTATTTTAAAATATTTATTATTAATTTCTTCTTTAAGGGCCACCGACCACTAATCGCCTAAACACCTCCAAATTCTACTGAACCCACTATCGCCCCCCTGGAAGACTTCACCGCCCACTGGAGGGCGGTACCGCCCACTTTGGGAAACGCTGGTCTAGACAGACCTGGAGAAGAGAGCTGGAGGCTGATATTAAAAGGATAGGTAAAACATGGATAGAACTGGAAGGGATGGCAAGAGAGAGGAAGAGCTGGAAGAAGTTTGTTGAAGACCTGTGCTCCGTTGGGAGTTGAAATGTGAAGAATCAATCAATAATTATAAAAGGAAGGCGAAGAATGGTGATAAATAGAGGCGTGTGATATCTGCAGCAATGAACATCATCGACCCAGAAAGCAAAAGAAGAAGAAGAAGAATACGTCTTGACATTCTTAAGTGCACAAAGACCTGACTGTACCAGTAACCACCGATACATCTATAAAACACATTATTTATTTAATATAATACCAGAACCAGACCCTGACACAGCCAGCTCGCTAAGCCTGCTATTGATCTGAGTCTCAGTAGCAGATGTCAGCATTTTCTTGTGTCAACCTTGACATTATTACCAGACTTGGGGACAGTTAGTGTTAGTGTGAAAAATTCCAGCGATTCTGCGATTGGGACGAGAAGAAACATGTGCATACAAATATATTAGTACCCGATTTTGGACACCTGATATTTTTGTAACTTAGTGATTCTGACACTAAGTGTTATCTTTGTAATAAATATGTATCATGTTTCTTCTTCTTCTTCTTCTTTCCCACATTTATTCTTTCTAGAAGTGTTGGACCTACTGGAAGCATAGCAAGACAGGCACTCTTTTGGAACCCGCAGGAAAAGAGGAGTAGAGGAAGGCCTAGGCATACATAGAGATCAGAGATGGGACTGTTATTAAAAGGATAGGTAAAGGATGGCAAAGAAATGGAAGGGATGTCAGGAGAGAAGAAGACCTGTGCTCCGTTGGGAGTTGAAAGGGGAAGAAGAAGTGTTGGGGAGGAGAGAGGGGTAGTGATCTTGTGTGTCTTGTTCTAAGGCACTTTGTCAGCTGTTATTCATTTTCTTAAGGCTTTTCTTGATACCGTCGCTCCATCTTCTGCGCGTGGTCTTCCTCTTACGTTATACGTTATGTACTAGGACCACGTACAACCGTTCCCCCAAACCCCCAAAGGGAGTAGCAAACAGACTAGACCGACCGTTCCTCAATCCCAAGGTAGTAGCTAACAGACTAGACAGGTAGTTCTATAGATAGTGTACCAGGACCATGTACGACCGTCCCCAACCCCAAGGTAGTAGCTAACAGACTAGACAGGTAGTTAATAGATAGTGTACCAGGACCAGGTAGACCGTCCCAACCCCAAGGTAGTAGCTAACAGACTAGACAGGTAGTTAATAGATAGTGTACCAGGACCATGTACGACCGTCTCCTACCCTAAGGTAGTAGCTAACAGACTAGACAGGTAGTTGATTAATAGATAGTGTACCAGGACCAGGTACGACCGTTCTCCTACCCCAAGGTAGTAGCTAACAGACTAGACAGGTAGTTGATATAGGTAGTGTACCAGGACCAGGTACGACCGTTCCCAACCCCAAGGTAGTAGCTAACAGACTAGACAGGTAGTTAATAGATAGATAGTGTACCAGGACCAGGTACGACGTCCCCTACCACAAGGTAGTAGCTAACAGACTAGACAGGTAGTTAATAGATAGATAGTGTACCAGGACCATGTACGACCGTTCCCCAACCCCAAGGTAGTAGCTAACAGACTAGACAGGTAGTTGATAATATATGTGTACCACAGGACCATGTACGACCGTTCCAACCCAAGGTAGTAGCTAACAGACTAGACAGGTAGTTAATAGATAGTAAGGATGGTAGAAATGAGTGGTGAGACCATAGTGCTTGCACATCAAGCTGTCATACGAGCACAATAGCAGCACTAGAACGAGACTAGTTTGAGGTAGATTAGTTAGTACTGCTTAGCGACGTAGTGACACGTAGGAGACGAACACAAACACTGGATGTGAGTGGACGTGTTTGCCTACATAAGAATAACGTCAATAAGCATGTAACGTTAACTGCAATAAACATGTTATACACTCTCAAGATTTGAGTTCATACAATTTTTACCATCTTGTATGCAAGTAACAAGACCAAACCACCAGTAAATCAGTAATCTAAAAGCTTCATCCTACAACACGTTACATAGGGCCTGAACGCAATTTATCCATATCTCATCCTGGCAAGTCTCAGTCTCCATCCATGAAACTGAGACCATATTTCTTGCTCTCTCAAAATTCGTTTCAGGTCTCCTTAGGTCGTCTCTCTTTCTTAACCCTTTGCATCCCACTTAATGACTGCTTTGATATTTGTTGATCATTTCTCCTCAAGGTGTGTCCAACATATCTCCATCTTCTTTTCTTATAACAGTTGTCACTAGTGTTGACCAGACATGTCTCTGATTTCATCACTTCTTCTGAATTCGTTCCATTATATATTCATTATTTTTCGCAGACATCTATTTTCAAATGCATTCAACGCTTTCTATATCTTTAGTCATTTTCCAACTCTCGCTAGCATATGTTAGGATTGATACAACATTTGAATTGAAAATTCGTAATTTAGTTTAATACTATATAACTTGCAGTTCCTATTTTATTTAGACTTTTAAAAGCTGATGTTGCTTTTTGCCAATTCGTATCATAATTTGTTCTTTAACATTTCCTGTGCAATCAAAATTGCTACCTAAATAGGTAACTGCTCTGTATTTTTGTCATTTTAGATTCATGTGATATCTGCATTACTTGCCATAGTGCTTCTATACTATGTTATTTCTATACTTATGCTAGCTAGTACAACGTTTACAATACTATATCATCTGCAATACTATATCATCTGCAACATACCACTATCTTCTAGTTGACTATGTCTGTTATTAATATTACTTTATTATTTGTAGTAGTCTGCGCAGGATACTCCATGTCTGATGGTATCACAAGACCACAACAAAGAGAACTGTGAGGATAGAGCGGAACAACGACATATGGAACAAAAACTACCTTACCAACTAAGTATCTAACTAACTAACTAACTAACTAACTAACTAACTAACTAACTAACTAACTAACTAACTCTAACTAACTAACTAACTAACTAACTGCTAACTAACTAACTAACTAACTAACTAACTGGCTAACTAACTAACTAACTAACTAACTTACTAACTAACTAACTAACTAACTAACTAACTAACTGACTAACTGACTAACTAACTGACTAACTGACTAACTAACTAACTAACTAACTAACAACTAACTAACTACTACTTAACTGAACTAACTGACTAACTAACTTAACTACTATACTCTAACTAACTAACTAACTAACTAACTAACTAACTTCTAACTAACTAACTAACTAACTAACAACTAACTAACTAACTAACTAACTAACTAACTAACTAACTAATAACTATACTGACTGACTGACTGACTGACTGACTGACTGACTGACTGACTGACTGACTGACTGACTGACTGACTGACTGACTGACTACTGACTAGCTATACTAACTACAACTAACTCAACTAACTAGCTAGCAACTAACTAACTAACTACTAACTAACTAACTCAACTACTACTACTAACTAATAACTAACTAACTAACTAACTAACTACTCTACTCTAACTAGACTAACTAACCTAACTAACTCTACTAACTACTAACTACTCTACTAGACTAACTAACTAACTACTGACGACCGACCGACTACAACCGAACTACGACCGACCGACCGTACCGACCGACCGACCGACCGACCGACCGACCGACCGACAACACCGACCGACCGACCGACCGACCGACACCGACCGACCGAACCGACCACCGACCACCGACCGACCGACCGACCGACCGACCGACCGACCGACCGACCGACCGACCGACCGACCGACCAGACCGCACCGACCGACCGACCGACCGACCGACCGACCGACCGACAGACCGACCGACCGACCGACCGACCGACAGACCGACCGACCGACCGACCGACCGACCGACCGACGGACCGACCGACCGACCGACCGACCGACCGACCGACCGACCGACCGACCGACCGACCGACCGACCGACCGACCGACCGACCGACCGACCGACCGACCGACCGACACCGACCGACCGACCGACCGACCGACCGACCGACCGACCGACCGACCGACGACCGACCGACCGACCGACCGACCGACCGACCGACCGACCGACCGACCGACACGACCGACCGACCGACCGACCGACCGACCGACCGACCGACCACCGACCGACCGACCGACCGACCGACCGACCGACCGACCGACCGACCGACCGACCGACCGACCGACCGACCGACCGACCGACCGACACTGCCCTGACTAACTAACTAACTACACTAACTAACTAACACTAACTAACTAACTAACCTATACTAACTAACTAACTAACTAACTAACTAACTAACTAACTAACTAACTAACTAACTAACTGACTAACTAACTAACTAACTAACTGACTAACTAACTAACTAACTGACTACAATAACTAACTAACTAACTAACTAACTAACTACTGACTGACTACTAACTAACTAACTAACTAATACTATTGACTAACTAACTAACTAACTAACTAACTAACTAACTAATTAACTAACTAATTAACTAACTAACTAACTAACTAACTAACTAACTATCTAACTAACTAACTAACTAACTAACTAACTAACTAACTAACTAACTAAATCACCACATTTCTTCTCTAACATCCTGAACAAACTCTAGACATTAATTAACCCTGTTACGTTTGTTCCTTGTGTTTTCTTTTCCAAAAGCAAACAATAGACTTGCCTTCTCAGAAAACAAAGAAATTCACAATAACAGTACAAAACATTATTACATCAGGAAGAGAAATAATTAATTAAATTTGAGAACAATTCAGTGATGACCAGGCTGGTTTCTTGAGAAAAGAACGACTTTGTAAGGTTTTCAAACTGTGAGGAAAAAATTCAAATTCGATTTCGGGGTGATTTCTTTCTTGGACAAGTAATTGAATTTCTGTCTTGCGTGACAGCAAATTAAGGTCGCCAGAAGATTCTGTTTATATATATACAAGGAAGATGGAAAAACTGGAAGCCTGGTATGTGTTTAGAACGGTCAAGGTCACCTGTATGTAAGGATGTTAGTTATTGGTTACTGAACGGATGGCATAGCACTCCGGGTAGACCTATAGTGGCTCAGTATCCACCAGTAAATATCTTATGATGTTCCTGTCTGGTTTCTTAAATTATGTCACTCAAATGACTTGTACAAGCAAACTGTGATTTTAAAATCCATAATAATAATAACAGGACCGTGCGGTATATTTTATCAGTATGATGCAAGTCTTCGAAATTCCACCCATAAATCTTTTTCTTCAAAATAACCTTCAATTTTAATTTTAATTTCTCTGCTTATGTCGCCCCCCTTACAGTCCCGCCTGATGCGGCCGCATCTCTGTATCATAGCACGGCGTGACATTGAATAATAATTCCTCATTGTACTTTTATACGTTACATATAATCGGCAAGCAATTTATCCATACCGTTCTTTCCTGTGTAACTCACTCAGTTTTCCTCCATGAAACTGAGAACGATATTTCCTGTCCCTCTCAGCAAAGTTCGTTTCAGGGTCTCCATAGGTTGTCCTAAACCATTGGATAAATTCGTCCTCAGTTTCTTGTGCTCATTCAACATGTTGTCTTGTTCTCATGTAACATGCTGTCTTGTTCTCATCTAACATGCTGTCTTGTGCTCATTCAACATGTTGTCTTGTTCTCATCTAACATGCTGTCTTGTGCTCATTCAACATGTTGTCTTGTTCTCATGTAACATGCTGTCTTGTTCTCATCTAACATGCTGTCTTGTTCTCATGTAACATGCTGTCTTGTTCTCCTCTAACATGCTGTCTTGTTCTCATCTAACATGCTGTCTTGTCCTCATTGTAACATGCTGTCTTGTTCTCATTCCAACATGCTGTCTTGTCCTCATTCCAACATGCTGTCTTGTTCTCATCTAACATGCTGTCTTGTCCTCATGTAACATGCTGTCTTGTCCTCATGTAACATGCTGTCTTGTCCTCATCTAACATGCTGTCGAGTCCTCATCTAACATGCTGTTGCCGAATAAGAGAACGATGTCACTCAAAACATTCTGAGTTTCACTTTAGTATATTGTCATTGCGTTACGGTTATGTCCATATGTGCTCCGATCTCCTTCACAATGTTTCTAACACAGCCCAGCAACAAACCTTACCAGCTCGATGTTGATCTCCCTCTCTCTCTCTCTCTCTCTCCTCTCTCTCGATCACCCCCTCCCAGACCGATGTACCAGAAAGAAAATAAAATGAAAAGGAACCCTTTCATACCTCGTGGTATATAGGGCAATACAGTGTTAGGACTGTATTTTTCATTGACCGTCGACACACGATGGGTGATGTGGTCAGCATCACGCCAGCCGCCTTTACTTTCCCAGAGCATGTCTGGTACCTAGTTGAGGCTGGGTCGACCTGAGAGCCGTCATGGTCGGGAAAAATTCCACACACATTGGGGGATTTGAACCCAGACTACCAGCCTTGAGAAGCGAGTTCACTGACAACTACGCTACCGCGGCTCTCCGATGTACCAGATCTCTCCATAAACTCTATTCATGTGGAAATCTGATTCATGCAGCCTTAGCATTTGTGTATTTTACGTCACATCTTTATCACCATTTGGAGCTCTGGTACTTATCCTTCGGCGATGTGTTCGGTTTAAGCTAGCATTTACTCGGTTCGCTCACCGTTCTGTAGCCATCTAGTGTTTTTTACAGTGTGGGGTAGCCCCACGCCCAACCTCCTTAGCCGTCTCTTACGACATGCGTGACAGGTAACAGTGGTTCTATTCTTTACACCCCATGTTGGGCCCCGGTAACCACTCGGTCGCGATGTTGATCGATGAGCGAACTCATATACCTGTTGTGCTGTTTTATTTATGACCTCTCAAATCTTCAATCCCAGCTCTTGCAATCTAGCAATTGATGTGGACAACCCTGGCTTTAAAAATCGACAACCTTCTTGCTATGGACGCTCACTTACATTATGAATAAATATTCGATCGACTCCACAAAAGAAACGAACCGTGTTGATTTTGAACAATAGGCAAACTTGCCTTCATAGTTTGCACATTAACTTTTATTTGACTGATTAAATTTTAAACAATATTGCAAAAAATATTGAAAATCGTAGATATGCCTTACGGACTGAGCAAAACCACATAAACAGTCGTTGATTTTCTAAGGCACTACTTACGTTCATGTAGTTGCATTGCTTTAGGAACGGTGAGTCTATTTTACCTTTTTAAATAAATCACGGAAATGAATTTGCTTCCAAACTTGCCCACCGTGGGGTTTGAACCAGGAACGATTGGGTTCGTGATCGAGCTCACTACCGCTTGAACTACAGATGTTTTAATATACTTTAATTTAAAATCACTGTCTGGTCTACTTATTTCAGATCAATCGGCAATCGAAATTATAAGTATTCGTTTGTGAAATCTTATTGATCAAAGAGAGATAACCGTCCATTTAGTTTTCCGTTGACGAGTAGATAAAAAATTTGATTACTTCCCTTTGAAAGTACGATTAGTTTGTGGTCATGCTCACTAGCGCCTGAGCTATGTTTTATTGCTTTAATTTAAAATCCTGTCTGGTCTACTTATTTCAGATCAATTCAATCGGGACGAGGAGAGAGAGAGAGAGAGTGGATCAGTTGCAACGAAATTATAATTTGCGTTTGGAAATCTTATTGATCAAAGAGATAACCGTCTATTTATTGCCTGACGAGCACTAAGACTGTTACTTCCTAGTAATGAATGAACTTTCTTTATAATGCTGGAGCGCGGGCTACGAGCTCGTTAAGTATATCATACTCAAATAGCTAGTTCTAAACAGAACTTTGCCACCCCAAAGTTCTTCGAATTTCTTCTCGCGTAGAACAGATGTCACGCCTCTGCAGTCGTCATGTTCAAACCATCAGTTACATACTGAATCCATCTTCTCCGTGGTCTTCCTCTTCTTTTCTTTGCCGTTATGCCTCCTTCCATGATGGTCTTCTCCAGCACTTCATGTCTTTTTATATGTCAAAATACCTTAAATTTCTCTTTCTTATTTGTAGCATCAGCCAGTTAACATTATGTTTGCAGACGTAATTAAGTATGTGTGTATATGATTATGTTTGTTTGCCCATCCATTTATCAGAATATCAGGACATTGATAATAAGGAAAGTAGGCTTCAGCAAAAATCAGTCAGAAGCACAATTCCAGACAGCGCCTTAATTCATAGTGAGCGAAAGAAAAAGAATACGATTAGATAAAATAAATTGTATGTATTTAAAAATAGATGTATGTGAAACAAAAAATGAACATGCAATGGGATAAATTCAGAAAAAGTTAAAAAATCAGAGAAACGTTTGGTCATCCCTTAGTTCATAGATCATAGTTCACATGTGCGGTTCCAACCTCACTGCAACGGGTCACCCCATAATTGCTCCGTTCCTGTGCCAACGAAAATCAAACGAAATGCTAACAACTGTTTCCTGTGTCGTGAACTAATTCCAGAATGAAATAGTCGTACCGCCACAAAAAGCAACCAGCACCGCATAAATGCATATGGCCGTCGCTAAAGTGTCAACATAAAACTGTTCATCACTTGAATCGCAATTCATGTCGAAGGGAACATCAATCACGACAAAAACCAGCTTTCTGCACAAGCAAAACACTGCATAGGCAGATTGAGTCAGTTCGTCATAACTGCTGTCCACCATTTTCTGAATACCCACAATCACAACAAACGCACGGCTGACACAGCAAAAAGCATTCAATGTAACATTCATATCTCACAGTGTTACTCAAGCCCTAACTCAGTAGCTCGTCAAACGAAACCGGAAAATACCCGACCAAGCATGGCGGAAATGCGCTAGCAAAGTCGTGTCCAACATCAAACAGTTCTGACTCTGAATAGCTGTGCCACATTCCGCCATTGCTGGCCAGATCCACTAGTAACAACTGTTATATGAAGAAGAAAATGGAGCTATGTTGTGCATACTCTGAGAAGAAATAAACAAAGAATCAAAAAGGGGGTATTGAAGTTGGAGCCAAAGAGCTTAAGAAATAAATGACGCCCTATATAAACTCTGAAACGAACTTTACAGAGAGAGAGAGAGAGAGAGAGAGAGAGAGAGGGAGAGAGAGAGAGAGAGAGGAGGGGAGAGAGAGGCCGAGAAAAATGTGTCTCAATTTTTTCAGGAATGATTGTACGAGTTGCCAAGGATAGAGCGGTACGAAAAATATTCTTGTATGCCCTATTGAATGTATATCGCTCGAGTGGTTACCGGGGACCAAATTGGGGTGCAAAGAATAAAATCAATGCTACCTGCCACGCATGTCGTAAGAGGCGAGTAATGAGGTAGGGAATGGGGCTAGCTACCCAGCACTGTAAAAAACTCTAGATGGCTACAGAACGGAGAGCGAACAGAGTAAACGCTGGATGAAACCGGACACATCGCCGAAGGATAAGCACCAGAGCTCCAAATGGTGCTGAAGATGTGACGTAAAACACACCAATGCTAAGGCTGCAGGAATCAGATTTCCACATGAATAGAATTTAAGGGGAGATCTGATACATCGGTCTGGGCGGTGATCGCGAGAGAAAGAGAGAATGTATATTCGTACCAGGGAATATCATTATTTTAAAATTTATAATAAAATTGCTTGTTTGAAGATATGGATATGTTTGAGTCAACGCTAATGTCGTCATCAAAGAGCATTCAGATCTTGTATCAAGTTACATTGATTGAATGATTGAGTGATTGATTGATTGATTGATAGGACCATCATCATTGCATTTCGATGAGTAACCATGTGTGCTTCGATCTCTTTCTTACACAAGAAGAACTCAGCTGCAGTGCACGAACTCAGCAGCACCGGCGAGGGACCCCGATGTAATTTTGAAAATGGTGAAGAAATTTTGTAGGAGTGTAATTTTTAATCTTTTTCTAATGAATTTTGCCCCGTCAGCGTCTTTCCAGCCTGCTCTTCTCGATTTTGAACTGCCGAGGGTTCTTTTACGTGTTCAAATTGCACACGGGATCTACGTTTTATCGTCCGTCTCCGATAGGACTAGGAACTCGATCACACCTTCACTGAAATCAGGGACCGTCCGAGTTGTTATCGGGGCCCAAATTTAGGGTGTAAAGAATAGAACCACTGTTACCTGCCCGCATGTCGTAAGGGGCAACTAAGAAGGTTAGGCTGAAATAGGATGCAAGTGTCATAAACGTGTAGAAGTCTATGCGTTTAGGGCCTACCAAACCAATGTGCAACGTATACACGTTCTTGGCAAAGATTAAACATATCACAAAGAGTGATTAAAATTGGTCGTAAAGAATGAACGCAAAGAAGAAGAAGAAGAAGCTCATGCTAGATGCCTTTGTAAATGTAAGTGTTGTAGGTATGTATCTTTGTATGCAAGTATATTCTTGTCTATGTATCCTTTTCTTCTTGTTCCAACGCTTCACATCGACCACTTGTTAACCATTCTTTTTGATTTGTATGTGATCCAAGTCTAAGAGCTATCTACTCGTGCAGTTATGTGCCTACAAGTAGGCAGTACATCCGATTTCTGGAGCTGATTTTTATTCACTAGGCTAGCTTCCTAGGCTACTACCTTAGTCTGCCTTTACGACATGCCTGTAGTTCACACGTTACTATTCTTTGCTCCTTACGAGCCCAGAAACACACATGTATGTATAAATATTTTAGATCTATGTTTGTGCTGATGATGATGATGTTGATGATGATGATGATGATGTTGATGATGATGATGTTGATGATGATGTGGATGATGATGTTGATGATGATGTTGATGATGATGTTGATGATGATGTTGATGATGATGATATGATGAGGATGTTGATGATAATGATGATGTTCTGTTATTCTCAAGAGACAAATGTAGCGCCGATGGTGGATTTTATTTCTGCTTTTTCTGACCACCTAACGTCAGCAATTTAACTGGGTCGGAACCCTGCCCTCCCCTTCCTTCCCGACCTACCTACTCAGGTCCGTTTTCAGAGCTCCAGCTGGACCTGTCTATGGCTAGCTTCTCACAGTCTTGTGTACCGATGTCAAGCGCCTCAAAATCAAGATTGCATGCAATCCTTGTAACGAAAGAAAGGTTGCCCCAAATTGATTCGTGCCCCCTTTTCAAACCCGTTTTCAGAGCCTTTCTCCGGCGGGATCTGCCTATGACGGGCTCCTTCCAGTTTGTGCACTGATGTCAAGCGACTTCAGGTCAAGCTTGCATACATCTTTGTAATGATAGAAGGGCGGCCACCCCACATCTCTTTGCTAGTAGCCAGCATCCCGTGTAGAATATCCTTTCGGATCTGCCCGTCATCTAATAGAATCAGTTGACCCAATAATCTTAGATACCTTTTTGTCATAGTACCACAGTGGTTGTGCCCATGTACATTTGAAACGTTTCATAAAAACTAATAGTGTCGTTATTCTTTCCAATGTGAGCTGCTCAGATTTTGTTTAATTTATTGACTATTGCTCTAGAATAAAAATAATGAACATGAAATGGAACGAATTCAGGAGAAGTGATGGAATCACAGAATGTCTGGTCAACCACTAGTGACAACTGTTATAAGAAAGAGAAGATGGAGATATGTTGGGCACACCTTGAGGAGAAATGATCAACGAATATCAAAGCAGGCATTGAAGTGGGATGCATATGGTTTAAGAAAGAGAGGTCGACATAAGGAGACCCTGAAACGAACTTTGCTGAGAGATGCAAAAAATATCGGTCTCAGTTCCATGGAGGAGATTGAGCGAGTTGCCCAGGATAAAAGATATGGATAAATTGCTTGCAGGCCCTATGTAACGTATAACGGTAAGTGACGAATTATTATTATTATTATCTTGGTTTAATGAAGGCTCCAACCATTTGGCCGCTATCAAGTGAGCTCTACATTTTAATCTTACCCAAAATGCCGATCTTAGGTTTGATTCTACAGGTGTCAAGATAATTGCAGCCCCATTGACAATTCGAAAGTTGCCAGGTACAAATTGAGTTGTGTTTATTTACTATTTAAACCGGTTCTGACTAGCTCGTCTACGTCACATTTGTTCATCGCTCCTTCCCGCACTACAATTACACACCGTCACACAACCTTGACCTATACTACGTCATAACTGAACCTTTCCATTTCCATACATATATGCCAGATTAGCTTCATTCACGGGCTGCAATTATCTTGAACACCCCGTATTAGGCATATAATGGTGGACTCTACTAGAAATCCTAGCATATTTCAAGACCTTGTTACTATTTACTGTGGTCCTTCAGGAGAACATGATTCTTCACTTCAAGAAGAACATTTGGAATGTATTAATTCGTTTCTTTCTTCAACGTGTGTAGGGACACCAAGATTCGTTGGCATAGAATAGTGTACTAAGAACATAGGTTCTGTACATAGCAATCCTACAGAGAGTTAGACTCTTAGAAGTGTTGCTGGAGCTACGGAGTTCAGAATTCAGTACTCTCGACAGGTGGAGCATCATTCCTACAGAATTCGCCCTTTAGGAATATTGCTGGAGCTACGGAGTTCATAATTCTCTCAGGCAGAGCATCATTCCTCAGAATTGCCCCTTAGGAATATTGCTGGAGCTACGGAGTTCATAATTCAGTACTCTCGACAGGTGGAGCATCATTCCTGCAGAGTGTGACCCCTTAAAAGTGTTCATGGAGCTACGGAGCTCTGAATTCAGTACTCTCGACAGGAGAAGCATAATACTTGCAGAGCGTGACCCACTTAGAAGTGTTCCTGGAGCTACGGAGTTCATAATTTACTAGTCTCAAAGGCGGAGCATCATTCCTGTTCGAGTCATAATACAAAATTCGATACTCTTCTCTCTCCTCCTCTCTCTCTCTCTCTCTATCGCGATCACCGCCCAGACCGATGTACCAGATCTCCCCATAAATTCTATTCATGAGGAAATCTGATTCATGCAGCCCTAGCATTGGTGTGTTTTACGTCACATCTTCAGCACCATTTGGAGGTCTGGTGCTTATCCTTCAGCGATGTGTCCGATTTCAGCCAGCGTTTACTCGGTTCGCTCTCCTACTGTAGCCATCTAGTGTTCTTTACGGTGTGGGTAGCTAGCCCCACGTCCCCACTCATTAGCCGCCTCTTACGACATGCGTGGCAGGCAACAGTGGTTCTATACTTTACCCCCAACCTTTTGGCCCTAGTAACTTCTTCTTCTTCTTTGCGTTCGTTCTTCACGACCAATTTTATTCCCTCTTTGTGATATGTTTGATCTTTGCCAAGAACGTATATACGTTGCACATTGGTTTGGTAGGCCTCTAAACACATAGACTTCTACACGTTTAGGACACATGCATCCGATTTCATCCAAGGCCCCGATAACCACCACTCGGGCGTAAAAATCGATACAATGAGCAAATCCTTTGCCTTTGGAACCCATTTTGTAACTTTCATTATAAATAAAATAAAACAAACTAAATAATAGTAACCCAAGACATGACAATAGATAAAATCATTTATTATCTCTTTGTTTACAAGCGTATCAAATTGAGAGAAATGAGAAGATTGCAAAGTTAGTTATATTAGGTTAAAACTGAACAGAAAACGACAAAGTTTAAGTAGCAGTTGATATCACAAATAATATTGTTTCTGATTTTTGTATCGATGAAGACCTTTAGGTCGAGACGTTGATTTCATTGATTGCTACATCTTTCTTCTTAATATTTTGTCGTCACACTGCTACCAGGTTGTTACCCAGTGTCGTGGTTTTTTAAATATTTTTATCTTGAGCAGCTGTAGTGGCTTGGATTATAGTTTTCTTTGCTTTTTGACAGGATTCTGCTATGCCATCTAACCATCTACATGTTTTGTTTCGTTAAATCTGTTTTTTAAACTTACTAACTTACTTATTCATCTACGTTCCTCGTGGAGCGTAAGGCTTCAGCAGTTGTTTGCAACTTTTCCCTGTTTCTGGCTCTTTTCCTTATGGCTTCCAAGAATAGTCCATCATCCGTCAGTTCTGTAAGAAGCATCCGTCTCCAGATCTGTCTCCTTTTCCGTTTTCCTTGTGGGTTCCGCTCAAGTGTTTGGTTTAAACTTGTCTATATAATACTTCTGTCAAATTCTACATCTATTTCCCGCCTGTGTTGTGAGCAATCTTATTGTATACTCTGCCCGTGTCTTGTTTCTGATGACACCTGTGTTGTGAGCAATCTTATTGTATACTCTGCCCGTGTCTTGTTTCTGATGACACCTGTGTTGTGAGCAATCTTATTGTATACTCTGCCCGTGTCTTGTTTCTGATGACACCTGTGTTGTGAGCAATCTTATTGTATACTCTGCCCGTGTCTTGTTTCTGATGACACCTGTGTTGTGAGCAATCTTATTGTATACTCTGCCCGTGTCTTGTTTCTGATGACACCTGTGTTGTGAGCAATCTTATTGTATACTCTGCCCGTGTCTTGTTTCTGATGACACCTGTGTTGTGAGCAATCTTATTGTATACTCTGCCCGTGTCTTGTTTCTGATGACACCTGTGTTGTGAGCAATCTTATTGTATACTCTGCCCGTGTCTTGTTTCTGATGACACCTGTGTTGTGAGCAATCTTATTGTATACTCTGCCCGTGTCTTGTTTCTGATGACACCTGTGTAGTGCCGGGACCCGCAAGGGAAGTAAAGAATAGTACCACTGCCACCTACAAGGCATGTTGTAAGAGGTGGCTAATGTAGGATCTAGGAAGCTACCTAGTAAATAGAAAACATTGCATAAATCGGTTGTGCTGGTCTAATTATAGGCGCGTAACTGACACGACGTACAATCGCTTTTAGGCTCAGATCACATACAAATCACACATAATGGTTAACAAGTTGTCAATATGGAGAGTTTGAAGAAGAAGATATCCATTTCTGACACCCAAATGACAGATATATCTGTATGTGTATGCGAATCCATGGAGTTTCTACAGGGTGTTCAACTTAAAAGCAGCCCATGAATGGAGCTAATCTGGCATATATGTATGGAAACGAGAAGGTTCAATTATGACGTAGAATAGGTCAAGGTTGTGTGACGGTGTGTAATTGTAGTGCGGGAAGGGGCGATGAACAAATGTGACGTAGGACAAGCTAGTCATAACCGGTTTAAATAGTAAATAGACGGAGATGCAATGCGTACCTGGCAAATTTCTATTTATCACTGGGGCTGCTTTTAAGTTGAACACCTTGTATTTCTTAAATCAATCACTCGCTTAGTTAGTTAACTAAGTAAACAAATCTCAAGAAAGAAAGATCACAACGTGCGAAATGAACTGTTTAAATTAAGAAAAGGCATCAATGTTAAAAGATGGGATAGATTAAGAAATGAGAACATTAGAAATGTCGCTAGAGTCACACCATGCATCCAACATATTAGAAAACAACGACAAGCTGGCTAAGGAGGGAACAAAACTTATACAACACAAACACCCAGTGTCACTACCAGAAATCAAGACACATATCAAGCGAAAGTACAAAGAGGTGTGGACGCAACAAACCCACAGCAAACACCCACAAGATCCCATCAGCAGACTAAACAGAAAACAGCACACAACAATATTTCGCCTAAGAACAAGTCACTGCACGCTCAACCACCACATGCACAGAATAAAACCTACTCAGACTGCACAATGTGCATGTCAGACAGAAACACAGACTCCAGAACACATCCTGCAGGCATGTCCATCATACATACACCAACGAAATGAAACATGGCCTCATGAACAAAGTTTACGGAGCAGAGCTATGGAGAACTCTCGAAGAACTCCAACTGACATGCAGCTTCATAGCGTCAACCTATCTCATGATTTAGACGAGCATACGAAACCGGAAGCAAAGAAGAAGAAGATGAATCTTACAGAGCAAGCTATGGGGAACTCTCGAAGAACTCCAACTGACATGCAGCTTCATAGAGGCAACCCATCTCATGATTTAGACGAGCATACGAAACCGAACGCAAAGAAGAAGAAGAATGAATCTTACAGAGCAAGCTATGGGGAACTCTCGAAGAACTCTAACACACATGCAGCTTTATAGAGGCAACCCATCTCATAGTTTAGACGAGCATACGAAACCGAACGTAAAGAAGAAGAAGAAGAGGAAGATAACCAATAAAATGTGTCAGTCACCTAAACCTGTCGTTGTTGCTTACAATACCGTTATTTAAGGCAGCGTACGTTCAGACACCATAAGAGAATGAAACCAGATCTACTACCATCTCACATCCTATAACAACCGAGAACCAGGACGCAGAGTCCGAGAAAGACCAAGAACCAGATGGATAGATAATATCACAGATATCCTGCAACATCAAAGACTAACAAATACAGATGCAACACACCTGGCACAAGATAGAAAGGTGAAACTCCCCACGCCGCTTCACGGCACATATGAATAAGATAAGACAATCACCTATACATTTATACGATGCTAGAGACTAACAAGGGCATATAATGTGAAGAGAAGGTTTATAACATTTGGTGACATCAGTTGAAATTCAGGGAAGAAAAGATCGTGGAGAACAGAGGAGAAGATGTGGATGGTCTGACATCTTGGTTCGACAAAACATCGACGACACAACTGATTACCTGCACAAAGGCGAGAGAGAAAGAGAGAGTTGTGGAGAGACATGATCGCATACGCCGGCAGGCATGGCATGATTGATTGAGAAATCAACAAAACAATCAATAGAAGTCAAATCTGGCAGCTTATTTAAGGACATAAACATACTTTCTGCAACCTGTGCTCGATCTGCAGCCAACCTTAACAAAACACCACATAACTGACTCGTAATTTTTAAGATACCACTGTAAAATTACTTTTTTTATACAATACCGCTGTATAAAACTACTTTAAAAACCTTTTTAAATACTTTTGTTTTAACTGAAAATTACTTTAACAAATCTGTAAAATTACTATTTTATGCAATATCACAGTAAAAATTACTTTTTTAAATAAAATACTACTGTAAAACTTCCTTTTTTACACATTATCACTGACAAAATGTCATTCTTATACAAAAACCACTGTAAATGTTAATGTTTCATTACAATACAACCATAAACATTCCTTTTTTAAATGCAATTAGTTAGTTAGTTAGTTAGTCTTTCCTCTTGGGCCTGTGGGCGGCGCATAGGCAGAGGTCATAGTTCTCCATGTCTCGCGGTTCGTTGCTATCTGTTTTAGGTCTTTAATAAATGCAACACAATTGTAAAATTCCGTTTTTAAATACAATACAACTGTAAAATTCCTTTTTTTAATACAATACCACTGTAAAAATTCCTTTTTTGAAATACAAGACTACTGTAAAAGTTACTATTTTACACCAATGTAAAAACCACTATACAATGCGTATGTTTGAAATAACTTGGCCTGAAGCATAAACCAATATGAACATCACAGACTGTATGAGCAGAACAAGCAAGAAATAAACATAAAACAAAAAAACAAGATCGTAAAGAGATGAAGTATTAAAAATGGAGAAAAATATAATAAATTAATTGTGCGAGTTGTCAATCCAGTATTACGGCGATACCTTGATTTACGTACAGATTTCTTACATCTACTTTGATTTACGCATACCTGACTTACGTTCAATCAGTTTACGAATAATCGCTCAAATGTTCATTACTAAATATATCACACATTTAACTAATACAATTGATTGATTGATTGATTGATTGATTGATTGATTGATAGGACCATCATCATTGCACTTCGGTGAGTAACCATGTGTGCTCCGATCTATTTCTTAAACAGGAAGATCTCAGCTGTAGTGCACGAACTCTGTAGCACAGGCGAGGGTCACCGATGTAATTTTGAAGATATTTTTGAAAGAATTTTATTTTAGAAATCTTTTTAAGAATTTTGCCCGGGCAGCGGCTTTCCAGCTGCCTTCTCGATTTTGAACTGCCAGAGGGTTCTTTTAAGTGCTCAAATTAAACAACGCTTACGTGTTGTTAGTGAAGCTGAAGGCTGGTCTCTGGTTCAGAGCGAATTTCCGACGCGACGGTTCAGGTCACAGCCCAATGATGACATGTAAGAAGGCGGCGGCGGATGATGACCATCACATCTCTTTGTAATGAAATATTATGCCACGAGGCTAACGACTTTCAGCGCTATTACCCACGAGTGAATGAACAGAGGTTCTTTTCTTTGTGTCAAATTAAACACGACTTACGTTTTATCGTCCGTCTCCGATAGGACTAGGAACTCGATCTCATCTGCACTCAGATTAGAGATCTCTGGAAAAATATTCAGATGGCTCACGAGGAGCGAACCGGTATCTTTGGCACAGAGACGAGAATTAACTCACCCACAGGGCTATGAAAACACTGAGTCTTCTTTTCTTTGTCGTCACACTCTACGTTGTTGCCAGGTCGTCACTGCTACCGGGTTGTTGCCCAGTGTCGTCACACTGCTACCGGGTTGTGCCCAGTGTGTCACTCTAGTTGTGCCAGTGTCGCACACTGCTACCGGGTTGTTGCCCAGTGTCGTCACACTGCTACGGGTTGTTGCCATGTCGTAACGCTTCGTGTTTGTGTCTTGCTCTTTTTGCCCAGTGTCGTGGCTTTTTTGTGTCGAGGTTTGTTATTTTTTGCTCTTTCACGGGATTCTGCTACGCCATCTAACCATCTTTTTGGTGGTCTTCCTCTACCTTCTTTCCGATGTTCTGTTATAGAAGACTCTGTATACTGTGGAGTTTGGATGCATTCTTATTAAGTGGCCAAACCACTTCATTCTTTGTTTCTCAATGTAATTCAAGCAAGGTTCTGTGCCAACTTTTTCTTATGCTGATGTTGGTGATTCTGTCTTTTCTTGTGTTGTTGGTAACTTTTCCCAGGCAACGCATTTCACATATAGTTATTTTTTGTGACTGCGCTTTGCTCATTGTCCATGTTTGGCTCTGGTAACACAAAGTAGGTATAAAATGCTGTTGATCATCTGTTGCTTAGCTGCCTGTGATATTTTTGGGTGCTTTAACAAAGGGGCTAGCTGGTAGGTTACAGCATTTGATTTTTGCACTCTAGCCTCTATCTCTCTATCTAGAAAACACTGAGAGACTTTGGTAAAACTGATGAGCTGTAGTAAACTTAAAAGGATGTGATCATAACTAAGAGCCTGCAGTAAAACCTAGAACTAAACTAGATGCGCTACTTTATTGTAGAGTACTGTGAAGTCTTGGTGGCGTAGTGGTTAGATACTCGCCTCTCGTTCCAAAGCAACTCGGTTGGCTTCCTCGTGAAGCCATTGGAATATTTTTCTAGAGATCCCTGATCTCGATGTAGGTTAGATCGAGCTCCTAGTCCTATCGGAGACGGACTAGAAAACGTAGGTACGTGTCTAAGTTGAGCACGTAAAAGACCCTTGGTAGCTCAAAACCGAAAAGAGCATGTTGGAAAACCGCTGCCCGTGCACAATTTAAGAACAAAGATTTTCAAAATATTTCTTCAAAATTTCTTCATTATTTTATAAATTATATCCTAACCCTCACCGGTGTTTGTGCTACGGAGTTCGTGCTCTGCAGCTGGAATATTCTTGTGTAAGAAAAGATCGGAGCATTATGGTTACACACAGGGGCGGATTGTCATTAAGGGCCAGTGGGGCCCCACCCCACCAACATTGAAAGGGGGGATAACTTCCCGTATAAGACCAATAATAGTAAATACTCAAAAATTCATGATTTTCCCGAAAATTTGTGTCTGGCCCCACCAAGAAAAATGGCCACGTGCCGCCACTGGTTACACATCAAAGTGAAATGATGATGGTCCAATCAATCAATCAATCATATTGTGATCAATTTGTGCGTCATTCATAGATTCAATGATCTTGTATAAAACACCTGCCGTTAGTGCCTGTAGTACAGATTTTCATGGCGATAGAGAACAGGTGGGACGTGAGCCTGATGAATTTAATGGCGGTGGTATATGACAGGTGGGACGAGAGCCTGATGAATTTAATGGAAAGTGCAGTCGCCGCAAAAATCTAGTTTTATAGTTAGGCCTAACACAGAACAAAATCCTTGGCCTTGAGAAGTGAACACGGGTCTCCAGCATGAAAGCCACGCTCTAATCCATTCGACTAGACGCTAGTGAGCTTGTAGTACGATAAACACATTGCGAAAGTACGTAAAATCAAGGTATTACAGTAACTGTTTAACTAAAAATAGAACTTAAAAACATAACATGTACAAAACAATCCCAAATAAAAAATGAATAAAAATATTTATTGTTTGCATGAAATCTCTATTTTATTGTTGTTTTTGAACGGTGGAAGTATAATATTTCTTCTTTTTTTTTGAATGACTGAGATCTTTCTTGAAAATTTTAAAAATATTATTCTTGTATAATTGAAGCCACAGATAACGAAGTGGATAGCACTCTGCGCTAGTTACCGCGGGCAGTAAAAAAGTTGAGGTTAAAGGCCAGTTTAGTCTTCCTCACCCCCCAAATAAAAATGTTCCTGGAGTGCATACGGTACGGCGTTGAACTACAAGAGACATGATCCTTTACTTGGGGATATAAATTACAAGAACTTCTGAAGCCAAAGTAAGGTTCGCCTGAATAGCGACAGACAGTGATGATAAGGACAGCAAGTCATCGGACTCAACCAGTCCGTGACGCCATATTAATATATGCGACTAATCTGAATTCGTAACTTAACGATAACATAACATTGCAAACAAACTGTAGAGGCCATTGTTATCATTGAAGACAATTTTGATAATTAATTTTTTTTTAAGAATTTAAATTTTATTAAATTATTTTTTGTGTTTTTGTTCTCACTATAACTTGTGATCTGAGCGTGGTTATTGTTTTTCTTCTCACTATAACTTGTGATCTGAGCGTGGTTATTGTTTTTCTTCTCACTATAACTTGTGATCTGAGCGTGGTCATTTCTTTGTAATTTTTAAAAAATATTTCTCTTTTAATTGTTCTTCATATTCTAATTTTGATTAAGTGTCACGATGGCCTGGAAAGAACAATATTAGAGGGCAGGGCTCCAGGACGTAGAGGCAGACCAAGAAGAAGATAGCTACAAGATATTAAAGAAACCAGTGGCGGCTCGTGATCATTTTTGTTGGTGGGGCCAGACATTTTTTCCGGATAAATCATGGTTTTTGGTTGCTATATTTTAATTTATAACATAAAAAATACACGTTATATATTATTTTTACGGTGAGGCCCGGCCCCACTGGCCCTTAATGACGAGCCGCCACTGAAAGAAACCATGAATATGACCATCGACGAAGTGGGTGTACTGGCTAGAGACAGAGGGAATTTCAGATGTGCTGCAAAGAGATCAACGTCCTATAAAGGATACGCACCTTGATGATGATGATTCTAATTTTAAACTCTTATTTTCTTCAATGTTTCATTTTAGGGGAAATAGAACGCCTAGTTGTGCCAGATACGGACGGTAAAACTTGGGTACTATGTTCATGTGGTTGCAACGATTCTCCAAAGTCTATCCCATAATTTTCTTTGGTTGGTGATGTGTAGTTTCTTGCTTTTATTTCAAGTTGGAAAAATCTCAGTAACATTTGTTAATAAAGACACGTAAGCGTCTGTAGCCAACCAGTAGTAAACTCGATCGCAGCCTAAGAGAACATGGTTTAAATCTCCGCGGCATGCAATTTGTTTAAGCTTGTTCCAGTGGATTTTTAAGAAAGGTAAACATAGACCTCACTGTTCCGATTGCAGTGGCAAACTACTGAACGTATAAGTTGTGCCTAGAAAATCAACGACTTGTTTACTGTGGTTGATGGCACGTCCTGTAAGGGATATGCCACGATTTTCAATTTTTTTTTTACTGTATTCAAGTATTTCAAAGAATCTCTAAGGTCTTTCCCGTCTTGTTCTTTAATTTATGAGGTGTTGTTTCATGCTTTCATTTCAAGTTGGAAAAATGCCATTCTTCTTCTTCTTCTTTTGTTGTCACACTGCTACTGGGTTGTTGCCCAGTGTCGTCACACTGCTACTGGGTTGTTGCCCAGTGTCGTCACACTGCTACGGGTTGTTGCCCAGTGTCGTCACACTGCTACCGGGTTGTTGCCCAGTGTCGTGATTTTCTGTTTTTGTCGTCTTACGCTGTTCTAGTGGCTTGGGTAATTTTTATTTTTGCTCTTTGACAGGATTCTGCTATGCCATCTAACCATCTTTTCGTGGTCTTCTCTCGCCTTCTCTCCTGGTGTTCTGTTGTAGAAGACTTCGTATATAGTGGAGTTTGGATGCATTCTTATTAAGTGGCTAAACCACATTCTGTGTTTCTCAATGTAATTCACGCAAGGGTCTGTACCAACTTTCTTTCTTATAAAGATGTTGGTGACTGTCTTTCTGGTGTTGTTGGTAACTTTTCGCAGGCACCGCATTTCAAATGCCATTCACTCTTGCTAATGAAGACATTGTAATAGAAACGTTGACTGCGTCTGTTGCCATATTTTGTAAAACTGACCAACTTTCCGTTTTGTATAACTTTTCCTTTAAAATCATCATCATGTACCGTGCCGTCTGTCGGATGTTGATACTATTCCTGGCCATGAAGCTAGAATATTCAGAATTATCTTTCTCTGTCTACCTCTATCTCGTCTCCCGGTGATTTTACCGGTTGTCACAATGTGTTTTAAACCTTCCTTTCTCATCACTAGGACTAGAAATGTAGTCTGTTTCTTACTTATATCAATAATAGGATTTCTCTATGCTTTCATCTTTTTATTATTGTAGTTATTTTTACAGTTAATGAAATTTTTAGAATTCGTCTGAAAAACCTCATTTGTGGCCTTTTTGATGTAGCAATTTTTGCAATTCAAATTTTCACACTCAAAATTTTTATACTATTTTTCTATTAAAAAATGAGAACAAATTCCAAAAACAAATACAATTTAAACCAAAAAAACAATTAAACGCTAAGTTAAAAATGTCCAGCCAAAATTAATTTAATTGAATATATTTTGTTGAAAGATATATTGTTGTGAAGAACTTTTTTTAAATTTGGTCTCTCAAAATACTATAAAGTTAAATCTTGCTCGTTTCCGTCAGAAACATCAACGTGATCAACATCCCGGCCAAAACGACCGCCACCGATACCATAATCCCCATAATTTCGTTTTCCAAAACGTCCACCGCCAAGACCATAATCGTAAGACCAGGCACCTTCACGTTTGTTGACGGAACTAGTTGCTCTACCCAGAAACCCATGCTCGATGTTCTCGTTAACAGGTTCCGGTTCTGCAACGTTTGAAAAACTGAGAGAAGACTCCATTGGATTGGAAATATCCAAACTGCTCGAATGTGGATCCGTGTATCTGTTTCGTTCTAAGTTCTGTATCCTTCCAATGAGGTTAACTAGGTGAGTCACCTCGTCTTGTCTTATGTTAGCTGGAACTGCAGAGACTGCAAGAGTGCACGTCAGAAGGAATACAAGACTTAGAACTCTGGACGCTTCCATTTCGTTTAATGATGGTTTCTTCTGGATTAGATGTTGGGCAAACGTCGACAGTGCTGTTTATTTGATGACTGCTTCTGTCAATCACTTACAACTGTGACCTGGGCCAGAAACACTACAGGTATGCTGATTAGTAAAAGAAAATAGATCAAGGTGT
>CM036774.1:24732191-24887191 GCA_020796225.1 Arion vulgaris | reverse complement strand
ACCGCGTTACTACCGGCAGTGACGACACTGTTGTGGTTAAGTGTGTAAACCGTTGCTTTGTGTTAAGAAGGTCGTGAGTTCGAGTCCGGACAGCATTATTCTGTTCACCAGTGCATTTTGTTTTGAGATTCTTAGTATTGTTGTTGATTTCTGTAACACCTCATCAAATAGCTTGTCCTGAGCAGAACTCTGCCACCCCAATAGTCCTTTGAAGTTTCTCTCTCTCATAGATCAGATTTCCGCCTCTGCGGCGATCATGTTCAACCCAACATATTCTGTAACTACTTCTTCTTCTTCTCTTCCACCAGTTACTTCTTTATAGAAGTGTTGGGGTGAAACGTAGTGATCTTGTGTGTGCTTTTTAAGGCACTTTGTAAGCTGATATTCATGTTCGTAAGGCTGTTCTTGATGCCGTCGCTCCATCTTTTGCGTGGTCTTCCTCTTGCCTTGTACTCATTATACTTTTTCTGTGTGGCTGTCTGTGGTAGGCGATACCAGGGCATTCTGGTCAGGTGTCCAGTCTCCTTCTGATTTCTTCATTTCTAATTTTGTTTCTTATTGTCACACCTGCAGCTCTTCTAAGACACCACATCTCTGTCGTTATGATTTTCCACTCATTAGCTGCTGTTATTGGCCATGTTTGACACTGGTAACATAGTGTTGGCCAGAAAATCGTTCTTATGAGATTTGCTTTAGTTGTTAGCGGTATCTCTTTATGTGACAACAGTGGTGTTAACTGTCCCAGTACTTGGTTAGCTTTTGTGCAACGATTTCTGATTTCGCTATCGATACTTCCATCTGCTGTGAAAATATCTCCCAAGTATTTGGTCTCAATTGTTTGTTTTATATGTCTAAGTTCTGGAGTTTTATTGTAAGGTTTTCTGGTTGTCTACTTATTGCCATTGTCTCTGTCTTTATTATATTTATTTTCATGTTGTACTCCTCACCCTTGATTTTAATTAAGCTCAAATGGTTCTGGAGAGATTCTTCATTTTCTGCAAATCGTAGTTACAGAAAAAATAAATGTTCTGTAAGTACGATTTTAAAAATGGATGGGTAGTTAGCCCATCGTACAATCCCCAACCTGAAGGGCGAGGAAACCGCAGTTACAGAAACCAAAACTGAAGGGTCAGTGACTATCCTGGGAGACCATAAAGAATACAGCTAGCTACAATATCAGAGGGAGCTGCAATGGATCGAGTGACATTCTTCACGCATTGAGAGAGTCTTTCCGAACAGAGGAGTTTCAGTGCTGTGAATCCCACTCGCTGACCAGATTGAAAGAGATGGGTGTCAATATTGGTGCAGCCCGAAAAGAACGACATACTAAATATGCAAAGAGATTGATTAATCAACATCGAACTGGCGTGTTGGGTCGCTGGACGCTGCTGGATTTGCTGAGGCGGAGATCGGAGCACCTATGGACATGTCCGGAGTGCTATGATGATAGTCCTCATATAACTGATAACTGATAGAATACAGATAGAGATCATGAAAATGGGCGAAAAATAACAGTTTTTATGTGCCTGCGATGAGTGGAAAAAAACAGACAAATAAACAAGTTTTAGGAAAACTAGGCATGAAGAAACAATTATTAAGAGAAATAAAATTCAGACAAGTAAAGTATTTTGGGCACATAAAAGGCATGACACCATGATAAAACATTTACTAGAGGGGAAAGTTGAGGGAGAAGAGCAAGAGGAAGACCGAGAGATAAGTGGGAGGAAACTTTAAGAAATGGACAGGTTACAGTCTGGCAGTGTGCAACCCAAGGCGAAAGACAGAGGATGCTGGAGATTCATTGCAGCCAACCTTCGATATGGAGACGGCACCTGATGATGATGATGATGAGTGGAAAGGAATTAGTAAGTAAGTATTGATATCGTAGTTACAGAGTTCATGTTTTGTGCATTCTCTCGGCAGATGTAGATCTATTTCTGTAGAGTTGGAACGACCCTTATACACACTTTAAAACAGGATAGAAAGGAACTGAAAGGAACTGAAAGGAACTGAAAGGAACACTAAAGATTACAATACAAAGAACATACATATTCCAAGTGGCAACGTATTGTTGTGAAGCATGGACATTTAACAAGGCAGTAGAAAAACATATCTGTGATTTTGAATATAAGTGTTACTGAAGTGTCCTTCGTATATCATCGACAGAGAACAAATAGATCTATCTAGAAGGAAATCAAAATCAAAGAAAACTGACTGATGTTACAAAAAGAATTAAAAAAAGATTGTGGACATATAAAAAGACACGAAGGGTTGGAGAAGACTATCATGGAAGGAAGCATCCTGACAAAGAGGAGAAGAGGAAGACAACGGATAAGATGGATTCGGGATGTAACTGATGATTCGAGCATGATCTCTGCATCTGGCCAAAGAGACATTCTAAAGAATGTTAGGGGGTTGCAAAGTTCTGCTCAGGACAAGTTATGTGATGATGACATACGAGTCATGTAGGGAAAGCATTGAGCAATGTAGTTAATCATTCGTTACAAACCAAACAAATCACAAAGAAGGGTCAGCCTAGCTAATAAGAACGAATGCAAACAAACAAGAAACAAGTAACAAACAAACAAATACAGTACAAATTCTGCGGTATATGTACGGTAATTGTCATATTTTTGTAACATTAACTTTCGTAAGATTCCCGGAGAAAAATGCATTATTGAATTTGATGTTTGAATTTTCCGCAATAGTGAAACACGTAAAAACAAAGAACTGTAGATTTACAATATACAAACGCAATAACTATACACAGCAACGTTTCGACAAAAAGGTCTTTACCAAACATAAGGATACAACAGAAATGAAGAAATTCACTTCTTACAGAACATATCAATCGGAACATAAATTCCTAACGGCGCTAAAATGAAAATATGTGATTAAAAACGAATAAAATAAAAAATAGAATTGGAAAAAGAAGATAAATAATAAAATACTGCAGTCTTCTCTAATATCGATGAGATTACGTTAATCTTATAATCAACAAAAAGAAGATAAATAATAAAATACTGCAGTCTTCTCTAATATCGATGAGATTACGTTAATCTTATAATCCTAAACACAAATCTTCTTTTTTTTTTTGGTTTAAATGAAAACATTTCCAGGACAAAATAAATGCTACGTGGAAGTCGAGAAAGAAGCAAGAGTAAATGAATCTTATAATGAGGTGTCCAGTTGTGAAGATGGTCAGTATTGATGTCTTTAAGAGTGTCTCACAGTTCCAGCCACTTGTTCTTTGATCACTTGTTCAGAATCTAGTATAGACCTTAAGAGTGTCTCACAGTTCCAGCCACTTGTTCTTTGATCACTTGTTCAGAATCTAGTACAGAAGATGGAAACACTGAGAGAAAAGGATTGATTGATGGATTGATAGGACTGTCATCATTGCACTTGGTGAGTAGCCATGTGTGTTAAAATCTCTTTATTTCACATGACGATTTCAGACGTAGTGCATGATTTGTTATCTTTCAATGTATTCTTTACTTCTACTTTTATATATATATATATTCTGTGAAGCAACCACACAGCAGGAATTCAAGGGAGAGACAAAACGGTTCAAGAAAGAAAGGGCGCTCTAAGAAAACCCTGAAACAAACTTTACTACTTTCTCATCTAGCTTTCGCCCGCTACAAATTAAGGCGCAGTCAGGGCGCCTGATATGGCGCTTCTGAATGATTTTGGAAAAACAAAACTTCACTTAAAGAGACGAGAAATATGGAACTCAATGTCATAGAAGATATTGAATAAGTTGTTCAGGATAGAGCGGTATAAAGAAGTTGCTCGCATGCTGTAACGTAGTATAATGAATGGTATCAGATGAATATTATATATACTAAATTTTAAAATGATAAATATTCCAGTAACTTTTTTATAATTTGTCAGTGAGGTATTAAAATTTACCTCACTTTACATTTCTAGTCCCTAGTGTACAGGAGGTAGGGTGGCCAATTCCTTTATTCACGTGTAGCACGTGCCGATAGGGGATAGGCGAATGCTTATGTATTACGCTAATCCGTCCCATTATATATATATATATTTTTTTTTTTTTTCTTTCTGCCTTTGCTCCCTTGCGAGCCGAAAACACACAGGCGACTATCATATATAGTTATATTTGAAAAAAAACCCTGAATATTCTAAGTCACCAACTCAATTATCTTTCCTAGGCATACGTCCTATTTAGTCAAATATCTTTCCTAGGCATACGTCCTATTTAGTCAAATATCTTTCCTAGGCATACGTCCTATTTAGTCAAATATCTTTCCTAGGCATACGTCCTATTTAGTCAAATATCTTTCCTAGGCATACGTCCTATTTAGTCAAATATCTTTCCTAGGCATACGTCCTATTTAGTCAAGGGGACACCATCACATCATAAATTAAGTTACTATTATATAGCCTAACGAATCATGGGCAGCAACTCTCCAGGATTCCATCTCTATCTTGATATTTGTGTCAAAACTCCAGTCTACTTAACTTGATTAACGATCTCAGTCTCCGTTGTTCTATTTTGAACATGAATAATTTAATTACTGTTCCAAATTATCACTTTTCTTTCCTTTAGCGACATTGTCCAATTTCATCCATATACTTTTATTAATAGCCTGTTTACTGAGTAAAGCAATAGGTATACTGAGATACGCCTCTGTTCATTGTTCATTTGAGGATCATCTTCATCGCACATCGGACATGTTCATAATTGGTTCAATCTCCTCCCAAGCATGTATTTCAGTGCGTTTAGGCTAACAACTCCCGTTCTGTATTGGTTGATGTATCTATTGGGTTTTCTCTCATGGTTTTCCGTCTTGCCGCACCTATCGGTATGCACAACTTGCGCAACCAAGATAGAGAATACCCTACATTGTCTTCATTGAAATCTTCAGAGCATATTTGTTTTCCCTTAGAGCTTTGATCATGTCGCTTTTGTCCATAGAAGACGCATTATCGATCGTAGCAATGGTCGCTACTGCACCCGCTGTCTCACTGCCTTTCACCCCAGAATTACCTGGGACAAAGATCAAGGTAAGAGTCTGGATTGTCACATTTTGTATTAATTGCATCCACTGCCTTCGTACATAACCGGTCTTGTTCCACTGTCTTTGTACATAACCGGTCTTGTTCCACTGTCTTCGTACATAACCGGTCTTGTTCCACTGTCTTCGTACATAACCGGTCTTGTTCCACTGTCTTCGTACATAATTGGTCTTGTTCCACTGTCTTCGTACATAACCGGTCTTGTTCCACTGTCTTCGTACATAACCGGTCTTGTTCCACTGTCTTCGTACATAACCGGTCTTGTTCCACTGTCTTCGTACATAACCGGTCTTGTTCCACTGTCTTCGTACATAACCGGTCTTGTTCCACTGTCTTCGTACATAACTGGTCTTGTTCCACTGTCTTCGTACATAACCGGTCTTGTTCCACTGTCTTCGTACATAACCGGTCTTGTTCCACTGTCTTCGTACATAACTGGTCTTGTTCCACTGTCTTCGTACATAACCGGTCTTGTTCCACTGCCTTCGTACATAACCGGTCTTCATCTTCGGCATACATCTAAAGTCAATGAAATCATGTCTATATGGCGGGAAACATTAATAATAAGGAAAGCAGGCTTTCACGCAAAAATAAGTCAAAAGCGCTAGGCCAGACGTCCTGACTACGCCTTAATTCATAGAGGGCGAACGCAAGAAGAAGAAGAAGATACCGATTGAGAAAGGAAGACATCAGGCAAAAAGTGGCTACAACATCAGTACTGAACTTCATCAATAAACAACAAATTAAATAATTCGGTTACATAAGCAGATTACCAACAGACAGTGCGCCTCAAAGAAAAATGTTACTCCGATAAAGGGGATACAAATCAAAAGGCCGGCCACGTAAAAGATAAAAAATGTAGTGAAAAATACTAATTATGAACCGCTCATAAAAAGCCATTCTAGAAATCTCTTCTTATCCTGAAGAAGTGAGACAAAAGAGGATGATAGAAAAGAGACACTGTTTTCTTATTCTCAGATTACTGGCCCCTTAATAAGGGCTTTATTTAATCAGGGGCCTCTGTGGTGTATAGATTAGGTACTCGTCTCTCGTGACAAATGTACCAGGTTCACTCCCTCGTGAAGCCATCTGGATATTTTTCAAGAGATCCCTGATCTCAGTGTCGGTGAAATCGAGTTCCTAGTCCTATTGGAGACGGGTGATAAAATTTAGGTCTCGTGCTCAATCTGAGCACGTAAAAGAACACTTGGAAGTTTAAAATCGAGAGGAACAGGCTGGAAAGCCGCTGCTTGGGCAAGTCAAAGAGGCAGTCATCATTGTTCGGGCATGTGATGAGGAGGAGGTTTAGAACACATTGTGACAACCGGTAAAATCGAGGGTAGACGAGACAGAGGAAGACAGAAAGAGAAATGTTGGATAGCCTGACTTCATGGCACGGTAGAGTGTCAACATCTGAGTTGATAGCAAACATCAACGACAGAGATTTGTGGAAATCCATGATCGCCTACGCCAGCCGGCACGGCACCTGACGATGATGAATATCTTAGTCAAAGTCTATATGTAATGTTCTGTGACATTCGTCACTGTTGTTGTATCTTTTGCTTGATAAAGGCCTCTGATCGAAACGTTGCTGTGTATTGTCATTGTTTTTTGTAAAACTACAGTACTTTGTTATTACGTGTTTCGCCATTCTACTTAGTTTGGCTGCAGTCTTCATCTATATTGATATTATTTCGTCACTTTAAAGTATCACATCTGGTGTTATATTGTAGCATGGTATCAGATTTGATTGATTGATAGAACCATCAACATTGCACTTCCGGGAGTAACCATATTTGCTCCATTCTCATTTTTACACACAGGGAGATCTAAGGTGCTGAACACAAAATCCGTAGCACCGGCGAGAGTCCCAATGTAATTTAGAAGATGGGGAAAGATATTTTGTAGGAATCTTATTTTTAATATTTTCTTTCGAATTTTGTCAGGGCAGCGGCTTTCCAGCCTTCTCTTCTCAATTTTGAACTGCTAAGGGTTCTTTTTCGTGCTCAAACTAAACACAGGACCTAAGTTTTATCGTTCGTTTCCGATAGAACTAGGAACACCATCTCACCTACACTGAGATCAGGGATCTCTGGGGAAAAAATCCCGATGGATCCACGAGTGAACCGAGTACCTTTGGCACCCGAGGTGAACAACTAACCTCCACACCACATATATTTTATTGATCATATGGAGACAGTCCGACCTGTCTCATGATGTCTGCCTTTTCCCTAATCCTGGTATCAGATCAATCACAGGCTGTAAGAAAGCAACAACTGAACTGAGCGTTAAAAAAAAAAAAGTAAAGGAACCCTTTCATACCTCATGGTAGTGTTAGGCCTGTATTTTTCATTGACCGTCGACACACGATGGGTGATGTGGTCTTGCTAAGCGAGTTCACTAACAACTACGCTACAGCGGCTCTCTGAACTGAGCGTGCAAACAAATAAATAGCAAATCATACAAAGCAATCAAAGAAAAGTGTCCAAGAAGCAGAATAATAAATAAAAATAACAACACAAATGATAGGAAAACAATTGGCAACGTCACGCTTCGATATAACATTTTTCGCAACATTGATATCTGAATTACAACAAACAGAAATAGAGATGGGATTTAGATTTCAATAAATGAAACATCTAAGCTTGAAATCTGACCGCTTCTGTGTTGCCTGGGCTCACAAGGGGAGCAAAGAATAGTAACACTACGATAGTAACATCCATGTCGTAAGAGGGGACTGAGGTAGGGGCATAGCGAAGCTACTCTAGTTAAGTTTGGACATGCCAGACAGTGTCGTCTTCGTGGTAGAGAGAGAAGATATAGTAATCAACTTCTCATGGGTACGGTGAGCAAATGGACTTTAGGATGGCTGCTGCAGCGGAGGACAGAGCATGCATGGGAATGCCCAATGTGCCGTGACGTCGATCGCATAACATAACATAACATAACTCTAGTAAATAAAAAGCGTAGCAGAAATCGGATGCACTGACCTATTTGTAGGCGCATAACTGGCACAACGTAAATCGCTCTTAGGCTCAGATCACATATAAATCACAAAGAGTGGTTGATATGGAGCTTTCGAAGAAGAAAATACATCTGCAATCATGAGATGTTTTCATTAATAGATAACGCTATGTGGATCTTCTTCTTCTTCTTCTTCGTTGCTTTCGTTCTTATCAACCAAGTTAACTATTCTTTGCAATCTGTGTGATTTACGTCGAGAACGTGAATACCTTGCACTCCGGTTCTTGGTGAAACACGTAATAACAAAGTACTGTAGCTTTACAAAATACAAAAAGCCCGTCTGCCCAGCCTGTTCGTAGCGCGTTGGACTACGGGTGACTATACCTCTGTGCTTGCGGGTTCAATTCCGCGGGATGGCAGGAGAAAAAGCCACAGATTCCCCAGATTTACGGTGTTCGTGGCACCGAACCGAAGGGTTACGATGTCCATGGCACGGAGCCGAAGAGCTGAAAAGCTCAAGTGCTTCTGGATCGGAATAAAACAAAATAACAAAACAATGACAATACACAGCAACGTTTCGACTAAAAAGGCCTTTATCAAGCAAACGATACAACAAAAGTGACTCTGGTTTTGCATTACTCCGGTTCTTGGGATTCTACGGTACGTAGGATTGTTGACACATCAAAATTTCGGTTTATTTTTATGTGGATGAATGTGGTGGATGTGTGGAGTAAGAGCAGATGTGACAATATTACATCAATATGTTGTATTCAAGGAAGTAATAGTTGATTATGTAAGCGTATGTAGCTTAAGCGCTAGGCAGCTCGATCACAGCCTAAGAATATCTGGTTCAAACTCCGCATTGTGTTTGAAAGTAAATTTGTTTCCGTGGACTTCTACGAACTGTAAAAATAGATCTCACCGTTCAAAAAGTAAAAGACAAACAACTGAACGTATAAGTGGTGCCTAGAAACTCAACAACTCGTTTACTGTGGTTGATGGTGACGTCTTGTAAATGATATGCCACGATTTGTATTGAGTAATTGAGATGAAGATGGCGTCTTGGCCTAGGGATAGTGACTCGTCTATTAACTCCGCCGTTCTGAGTTCGAATCACGCTGCGGACAATTTGGCGACAAATTTTTTCCGTGGATTTTACAAAAGGACGATGGCACCATCCGTTCAGAAAGTACTGGTAAACTACTGAGCGTAATAATGCTTAGAAAATCACAAACAGCGTTAAAAAGCTGGGGTTGATTCGTAAAGTCCTGCAAAGGATATGCAATTAACTTAATTGAGATGAAAGGACTAGGTGGAGGTAGGAAGAATAGACCAGTTGAGACGCTGGGTACAAACTCTACTGTCTGAAACAAGATACAAGACTACAAACTGCACAATCTACCACAAGTTACAAGAGTTCAAAACTCAAGTCCCCACATTGACCGAAACATTAACAGAATTTCAACCAGAACCTTCATCTCAGCCACAACCACTACAATCTTCATCTTAACCATAACTGCGACCATCCCCATCCACACTAACGAAATCACAGCATTTTCTTCACAAAATTACTGTACGGACTTGCTAGAAAGACATTTCACACCAACGTTTAACAACTTATTTATCTTTTGTTCTAATGTTTGGCACGGCTACGCCAAATTCGATTGACCTGGCACTTCTGTTGTCCGTAGATTTGAGTGACCATAAGTGAGTCTCATTGGCTAGTTGGGCTCTTAAAGTAGTGTCTGAACTTTCCTAACAGGATACTGGGTACAGTCTGATCACCCGTGCAGACAGAACGAGGAAATTTGGGAAGATTATTGGACAGATTGACGAAATTTGCACAATAATCGTGTTCCTGTACTCTTTCGTGGAAATTGGGTATCTAGAGGAATTTGGTGGAGAAGGTAGAGTGTGTGGTTTCAGAGTTTATGCAAAGTGTGCCGTTGCGAGAGATGTGAACTCGTATTAACAGGGTTTATGGAGAAAATATATGTGGATAAGTGGTTAAACCTTTACTGTGCTTTCCAAAGTTCGTGGGTTTGAATCCGGACAGCGCCGTTCTGTTCACGTGCATTTTGTCCGAAGACTTTTAAGAGTGTTGACGGAGCTACGGAGTTCGTGTCTTGTGCAATACTCTCAGTAGGTGGTATGCCCTTTCTGTCGAGAGAGACCGAACTATATTGGGTCCAACCTGGTGCATGAAGTCAATACTTTAGAACACTTTAGCTGGACCAGATAGAGTTTTTCGTTACAGAGTTTATACAAAGTGTAGGGTTGCGAGAGATGTGAACCCTTGTTAACAAGGTTTATGGGCAAGTCACCGTACAGGTAGACAGTTAGACAGACATACAGTTCTAAGAAGAGAATAGGGAGTATTAAATCCCTTTATCTGCTAAAGACGTATATATACGTTTTGCCCATTCACTTCTAAAGACGCATTAACACGTCTGTTATTATCTCTCCTCTGTAGGCTAAAGACGTATTAACACGTTATACATTGCTACTGTCACTGCTATAGACGTACATTCACGTTTGTGACCTAGAAACAAAGAGTAGCTATTTTTAGCTCAACCCTCGAAAAGTATGTAGCAGCGAAAAGGTTAAGAGCTCCATGGGGAGCACAGGAGCAAATAAATATGAAGAGGTATCTGTGGCGTAGAGGTTAGTTGCTCGATTCTCGTGCCAAAGGTACCAAGTTCGTACCCTCGTGGAGCCATTTATATATTTTTTTCCAAAGATCCCTGATCTCAGTGTAGGTGAGATCAAGTTATTAGTCTTATCAGAGACGGACGATAAAACGTAGGTCCTGTATTCAATTTGAGCATGTAAAATAACGCATGACAGCTCAAAATCGAGAAGAGCAGGCTGGAAAGCCACTGCCCGGACAAAACTCATTAGAAACAAGTTTTAAATAAAAATTCCTACAAAAATATCTTCACCATCTTCAAAATTACATCGGGGACCTCGCCGGTGCTACGAAGTTCGTGTACTACAGCTGAGATCATCATGTGTAAGAAAGAGATCGGAGCACACATGGTTGCTCACCGAAGTGAAATGATGATGGTCTTATCAATCAATCAATCAATCAATCAATCAAAAAGACTGATAAATATGATCATTAAATGGACAGTCTTCCGGAAAAAAATTATCAAACACAGGATTCGAACCGTTATCCATATAAAGGAAGACTGCAGCAAAATTACGTTGCATGCATCGGCGAAACAAGTAAAAAAAAACAAAATACTGCAGTTATAAAAAGTACAAAAACAATATACAACGACGTTTCGACCAAAAGGCCCTTTTCAAGCAAAGTAAACAAAAGAAGCAATTCAGACTTCCTTTACGGCAGACATAACATATACAGTCAGACATAACATATACAGTCAGACATAACATATACAGTCAGACATTAACATATACAGTCAGACATAACATATACAGTCAGACATTAACATATACAGTCAGACATAACATATACAGTCAGACATTAACATATACAGTCAGACATAACATATACAGTCAGACATTAACATATACAGTCAGACATAACATATACAGTCAGACATTAACATATACAGTCAGACATTAACATATACAGTCAGACATAACATATACAGTCAGACATAACATATACAGTCAAGACATTATACATGCATACAGTCAGACATTAACACTTATACAGTCAGACATACAGCGACTATACAGTCAGACATTAACATATACAGTCAGACATTAACATATACAGTCAGACATAACATATACAGTCAGACATAACATATACAGTCAGACATAACATATACAGTCAGACATTAACATATACAGTCAGACATAACATATACAGTCAGACATTAACATATACAGTCAGACATAACATATACAGTCAGACATAACATATACAGTCAGACATAACATATACAGTCAGACATAACATATACAGTCAGACATAACATATACAGTCAGACATAACATATACAGTCAGACATTAACATATACAGTCAGACATTAACATATACAGCTCAGAGCATAACATATACAGTCAGACATTAACATATACAGTCAGACATAACATATACAGTCAGACATTAACATATAGCAGTCAGAGCATAACATATACAGTCAGACATTAACTCCCTAACATCGACTCTAACCTAAATCTCGCTTATTTTGTATCCTTTGTTTGATAAAGGCCTTTTAGTCGAAACGTCGCTGTATATTATTTTTTTCTTTGTATAACTACAGTACTTTGTTGTTACGTGTTTCACCATTGCTAAACAAATTCAAAAATATATTTTTTAAAAACCTGTCAAATAAGATTTATTTTCTTGTCAATTCTTCATCTTCAAACTCTCCATAACTACCACATGTTAACCACTCTTTGTGATTTGTATATGATCCGAGCCTAAGAGCGATTATACGCTGTGTCAGTTATTCATATACAAGTAAGTCGGCACATCAGATTTCTGCGACGCTTTTTATTTAGCGAGAAAGCTTCCCTAGGTCCCTACCACAATGGCCTCTAACAACATTCCTTGTAGGTCGCAGTGTTACTATTCTTTGCTCTCCTGGAGCGCCCCGACAACACACCGGTGACCGTATACAAAGAACATACCTGCTAAAATTTAACATCACACGCCAAAAACTTACCTTTAAAATTTCACCCGTGAACGAATAGCAACCAACAGGTGTGGTATTATATTCAAATGATATGATAATTATTCACTTAACAAAGACTCGCTTTATCTAAATTCTTTTGTATTATCAATTTTGAAACTCTATTTTTATTTAAAAAACTATAAATAATATCATGTCCAACACAATATTGTAAAATCAAATCCGTTTCTAAAATTCAAATTTATTTAGTACGTGTTCTACAGAGAATACTAATGTTTAACTTAAATATTTCTTCCCAGGCGTATCCAGGTTTTAAGACAATACCAAGACGTTCCTTATATTTACTTACAGCTGTAAATTACGTAAGACCAGACCGTGAAATTACTCATAGATTTTACGTACAGGTATGCGAGATCTGGGTAGGTGAGTGTTTATTTAAGTTTGAAATGTATGTGACGTTTCGCTGATAATTGATGAAATTAAGTTCGACTTCTAAGGAGAGAGAGAGAGAATCATATATCTTTACGGCCAGGTGTTGCCGGGGCTCGCAAGGGGAGCAGAAGAATAGTAACACTGCGACCTACAAGGTATGCTGGAGGAGGCGACTGAGGTAGCTGCATAGGGAAGGTACCATAGTAAATAAAAAGTGTCGCAGAAATTGGATGTGCTGGCCTATTTGTAGAAGCATAACTGGCATTACGTATACTCGCTCTTAGGCTCAGATCACATACGTATCTCACAAAGTAGGTTAACAGGTGGTCGATATGGAGCCTTCGAAGAAGAAGAAGTAAGAGACGAATGAGGTAGCGGCCTAGGAAGCTACCGAGGAAATAAAAAGCGTCGCAGAAATCAAATGTTCTGGCCTGCATGTAGGTGCATAACTGGCATAACGTACAATCGCTCTTAGGCTCTGATTACATACATATCTCACAAAGTAGACGATATGCAGCGTTCGAAGACGAAGAACAAGAGGTAGAAAATACATCTTTATTTCTCCTTCTTCTTCTTCTTCTTCTTTGCGTTCGTTCTTTACGACCAATTTTAATCACTCTTTGTGATATGTTTGATCTTTGCCAAGAACGTGTATACGTTGCACATTGGTTTGTAGGCCCATAAACGTATAGACTTCTACACGTTTAGGAAACATGCATCCGATTTCAGCCAAACCTCCTTAGTCGCCTCTTACGACATGCGTGGCAGGTAACAGTGGTTCTATTCTTTACACCCAAATTTGGACCCCGGTAACTACTCGGGCGACATCTTTATCTTATTCTTGTGTTTGATGTGTGGTATAAAGTTCTTGTATGTTTATCATGTTCTAGATTATGCTGTATCGTAAACG
Source organism: Arion vulgaris (assembly GCA_020796225.1). Lineage (NCBI taxonomy): Eukaryota > Metazoa > Mollusca > Gastropoda > Stylommatophora > Arionidae > Arion > Arion vulgaris. The sequence continues at coordinate 24,873,225 of CM036774.1, read as the reverse complement.
TTTTACAATTTAGAGAGACTCATTTTGTGGGGTTTCTGTGGCGTAGATGTAAGATTACCATCTCTCGCTCTAAGGGTATTTGGTTCGTTCCTGGTGTCGAGAGATCGAGATTTTTTTTCTCCAGATATCTCAATTTAGGGGAGACCGATTTCCTAGTCCTATCGGAGACGGACGATAAAACGTAAATCCCGTGATGAAGTTGGGCACGTAAAATAACACGGCAGGTGATAAGCGTAGGATGTTAATCTGTCTCCCGGACAAATTTATTTGTGATAATTTTGAAAGATTTTTTAATTCATGCCTCCCGAGTGGTTACCGGGCCCAAATTTGGGGTGTAAAGAATAGAACCATTGTTATCTGCCACGTATGTCGTAAGAGGCGATTAACGAGGTTTGGCTGAAATCGGATGCTAGGGAATGCTAACCCGAAACAAATGCTTGCAGAAAACGGATGCACCAGGCCGTAAGGCGCATAACATGGTGCAACGACCCTCACAATGAGGAATGGGATAACGGATTCTGCGGTCGCCAATCTGCCACGGAGATTTAGCCACGCAGTAAGAATGTCAGACCTACCATCACGAGGGTGGCCAAAACTTACTGCAGGAAGAGGTCGGCACAAACGGGGAAGCAGAAATCATAGGAATTATATCCTACAGAACTGCTCCCAGTATGTAGACTTGAGAAGAAAGAGGTGGTCCAGTTACACCAGCGTCCAAGACAGACTGTATGGCGTGGCTGAAATCTGAGGCAGACGGCTGCCTTTATTAGAGAATCCGAAATCCCAATCTAGTGAGAACGCAAAAGAACTTAAAATTCATGCACAAATCTCCACCATCTTCAAAATTACATCGAGAACCCTCACTGAGGCTACAGAGTTCTTGCACTGTCGCTGAGAACTTCCTGTGTAAGAAATAGATAGGAAAACACTTGATTATTCTCCGAAGTAGAGGCGTGATCGGGGGACTGCCTAGAGTAGTAGAGCTCGGCCTGCTAGCTGTGAGACGCCTCATAGCTCGGGTTCGAACCTACTGTCCGGTATTTGTTCGAGTCCCTGGTCTTACTCAGGACGATAACGTGAGTACCTCTGAAGTCGGAGAAAATCTGCCTGTATGGCGAGGGAATACTAAATACGAGTACATTGAGCACACGGCTGCCAGTGTAAAGTAATTTACAATGTGCACTCTGCTGCCATTGTAAGAAATTGGAAAAACATATTTTCACGCAAAAATCAGTTTCAGAGATGGATTTGAAAGCAGACGAAAAAAAAAAAAAAAAGAGTCGTGATCGTCCTATTAATCAATCAATCGTCAATACACTCACTCAATCGACTCACAGAAGACATTCTTGTCAATGCTAGGAAAAACTAAGAAAGATTCTTCACATTCCCATGAACCGTTCTATCAACAAACCGAGATTTCTAACAAAGTAATAAATGGACATATTTTTCGCTTGGATGAAGCCTGCAATCATCAACATCATCATCAAGTAGCTTGTCCTGAACATAACTTTGCCATCCCAACAGTCCTCCGGAATTTCTCTCTCTCATAGGACAGATGTCCTGTCTCTGCAGCTGCCATGTTCAAACCATCAGTTACATCCTGAAACCATCTTCTCCGTGGTCTTCCTCTTCTTCTCTTTGCCGGTATGCCTTCTTCCATGATGGTCTTCTCCATCCCTTCATGTCGTTTTATATGTCCAAAATATCTCAATTTTATCTTTCTTATTTGTAGCATCAACCAGTTTTCTTTGATTTTGAGTTCTTTCTGGATAGATCTATTTGTTCTCTCTCTGTCCAAGATATACGGAGGACTCTTCTGTAACACTTATATTCGAAAACACATATATGTTTTCCACTGCTTTATTAAATGTCCATGCTTCACACCCATACGTTGCCACTGGGAATATGTATGCTCTTAGTATTCTGATCTTTGTTTTCTTATCAGTTCCGTTCCATACTGTTTTTAGCTGTTTAAATTTTTAGGAAGCCTGCATTTTAAATTAGTTTCAATTTCCGTGATGCACCGGGAAAATTGAAATAATGAAGTAAAAAAAATTCCGAAACATTTTTTCCTCATTCGACCGCTACGTATTCAGATTGTCATGGTGCATAATATAGCACCGCAGTCAGATTCTTGCTTTGAAGTTTGCTTTCCTTATCACAATTGGTCCCTAACATTATTCTTCTTCTCGAACGCTCCATATCGAACACTTGTTAAACCACTTTTGAGATTTGTATGTGATCTAAGCCTAAGAGCCACTGTACTTTGTGTTAGTTATGCGCCTACAAGTAGGCCAGCACATCCGATTTCTTCGATGCATTCTATTTACTAGGGTAGTCTCCCTAGTCCCCTACCTCAGTCTTACGACATTCTTTGTTGGTAACAGTGTTACCAGGGGCGGCTCGTCATTAAGAGCCAGTGGGGCCCGGCCCCACCGATAATCAAAAGGGGAATAACTTCTCGGAATAGACAAATAATAGTAAATACTCCAAAACCATGATTTTTCCGAAAATTTGTGTCTGGCCCACCAAGAAAAATGACAACAAACCGCCACTGAGTGTTACTATTCTTTTGCTTCCCTAGCGATCCACAGCAAAACCGCGGGCGAGTCAGCAATTCGAAGACGCACATCAAAATTTGAAGAAAAAAATCACATATATTTATGTGTATATATATATATATATATATATATATATATATATATATGTATTCAACACACACAGGCGAACATACACATACTGAGATACGATTATAACTTGCCAATTTGGCTGTTCAAATACTTACCCACCGCCAAGAAAATAAGTTTGGCTTTTTATTTCTCTCGGTGAAGAAAATGTTGAATATTATAATTATACGTTGTCGCTGATAAATTGTTTACTTGTTCAAAGATTAACCTTGCTAGCAGAGGGTTCTATTTTTAGTACATGAATAAAACGCGCCAAATCTGATTACTTGAGTTTAGGTACTAAATCGCGTCAGGGGATATATTTAGCATTTCTATGACATCAGTAAACGTATTCAAGAAATCCAACAACAAAACATAAATTTATTGTTTTAGATAATTTTTTTAATATTCGAAATGAAAAATACAATAACAATACACAAAACAAGATGTTGACATGGCGACCGAAAACGTCAACTTTCAGGAATTGGGCAAGAAAATCGGCATAACAGATTCCGTAACAATGTAAAAAAAAATCCAAAAATTTGGGATGATGTCTAACAAGGATAAGTTATAACACAACAAGTTACAACACAAAAGTAGTCCAAAATTTGTTGCAATTTTGCAACATGTGACGACAAGAGACTGGTTTACTACGTTATGTTGTTGTCACTGTCAGAGATCGGTTACATTGTTGTTGTCACTGTCCCTCTTGGGCAAGTTATATGAAGATGTTGACACCCTTGTTGTGTCTTTAAAAATATTGTTATGACGTCTTAAAGATTAACTCATTGTGGACTAAATGCCACACTACGTGGCTTTGGGTGGGACATCTTTTTACCGGACCTTTTTAACAGACGGAATGACAGACTCATTCGAAACAAAATCAGGAGTAAGACAGGGTTGTGTGCTCTCACCTCTTTTCTTCAACATATATATAGACAGAATAGTGAAAGAGGCACAGTGCGAAAAGACCTTATTGACATAGACAATGATCACGACGACCAATTAAACAACCAAATCAACGAATTGCTTTTTGCGGACGACTAAAGTTTAATCTATGAAGATGAAGATCAGCTACAACATCACATGAATTCACTTCTAATAGCATGTAGAAAGTACAACGTGAAAATCAACAAACAAAAGATCGAGACCATGAAAATCAGCAGGACACCAAGCCAAGCAAACATACAAATAGATAACACCAGCGTAAAGCAAGTTTCTAAATTCAAATATGTAGTCTGAATTTTCACAGAGGACGGAAAACTCGATAGAGAAAAAGAGACAAGGTGTCAAAAGCAAATGCAGTGACCTACCAGCTGGCACCATTACTACAACACCCAAAAGATCAAGATGGAAGTGAAAAGACAGATGATACAAAGTATTTTCCTACCAACACTTTGTTACCAGTGTCAAACTTGGTCTCTTACAGCAACACACATCACAGAAAGCTCACCACGTGTGAAATGAAATGCTTGAGGAAGGCAGTGGAGTCACCAGGAAAGACAGACTACGAAATGAGGACATCAGAAGCAGAGTGGGCATAACTTCATGCACTGAATACATTGAAAGACAACAAATGCAGTGGTTTGGACATTTGATGAGAATGAAATACAACCAGCCACCAATAACAGCATGCAATAAAAAGGGATCGGGTACTAGAGCGAAGGGAAGACCAAGAAAACGTTAGACAATATCAAAACCACACTACATAAACACGGATATCAGACAACAAGGGCGACTCATCTAGCCCTAGAACGCAAATTAAAGCTCCCATCCCTACGCTTAAGGGCAAGAGTGGACAGCCAACAACATCTTCCACCTGGCAATAGACAATAGAAAATAGACCTTTATACCAGGAGCCACACTACTGGGCTTGTTTCTTTTCTAAAAACAAATGGCTTGTAAATACATGGCTTTCACCCTGGTCTACTATGAGTTAAGCAGAAGAAGTAGAAAAGACGTTTTGGAAAACAAGAATAAGTAGCAGAAGTAGATGATGTGAAAGAAGAAGAGGAATGAGAAGAAGAACGTGTAGTAATAGAAGAGGAGGTAGCACACATAAGAAGTAGAAGAAGAAGAAGTAGAAGAAGCTGAAGACAAAACAGTATCAGTAGAGGAAAAAAGCGATAAAGTAAAGAAATGCATAAATGAAATTTAAAAAGTAAGCATAATTTGAGCATAAAAAAGAAAAGAAAAAAAATAAATAAAAAGAAGTAGAAATAAAGTAGAAAGACAAGAAAAAGGCATTGAGAAAAAAAGTACAAAGGAAATAAAAACATTGAAAAAAAAAGTAAAACAAAAAAAAAACATTGACCAAAAAAAAAAAAAAAAGAACAAAATTTTGAAAACTGACCAAACGTAGTAAGAAAATAAAAAGACATTGACAAAAAAAGAAGAAAAAGAAAGAAAAGACATTGACCAAAATATAGAAAGAAAAGAAATGACATTGCCCAAAAAAAAGTCGAAAAAAATTAAAAACGTTGAACAAAAAATAGAAAGAAAATAAAAGACATGAGATGAAAGGAGTACAGTCTCGACAAAAGAAGGAATAAAAGTAGATCCAAACAAAAAAAACCAAGTGGACTTTGAAAAAAGGAAGAAAAGAAATACTTCTGAAAAAGAAGAATAGAAATAGACTCGAAAATAAAGACGAAAAAAGGAAACATCGAAAAAGTAAGAATAAAAATAAACTTTGAAATAAGAAGAAAAAATAGACCTCGAAAAAAAAAAAGTAAGAAAAGAAGTAATCTTAAAATATTATATGAACAAACATAAGAAAATTTTATAAAAAGAAAGGAACAAGGAGAAAGACTTTGAAAAATAAGGTTAAAAAGAAAATTAAATTTAAGATAAAAGATAAGAAGAATTAGTAGAAGAAGCGGTGTGAGCAGATAAGGCAATAATATAATAAAGACAACAGACGAAGCACAGACAGAAGAAGCACAGACAGAAGAAGCACAGACAGAAGAAGTACAGACAGAAGAAGACAGACAGAAGAAGACAGACAGAAGAAGTACAGACAGAAGAAGCACAGACAGAAGAAGAACAGACAGAAGAAGTACAGACAGAAGAAGTACAGACAGAAGAAGAACAGACAGAAGAAGCACAGACAGAAGAAGTACAGACAGAAGAAGTACAGACAGAAGAAGTACAGACAGAAGAAGCACAGACAGAAGAAGCACAGACAGAAGAAGTACAGACAGAAGAAGTACAGACAGAAGAAGTACAGACAGAAGAAGTACAGACAGAAGAAACACAGACAGAAGAAGTACAGACAGAAGAAGCACAGACAGAAGAAGACAGACAGAAGAGCACAGAAAAAAGGACAGAAGAAGTACAGACAGAAGAAGTACAGACGAAGAAGCACAGACAGAAGAGCACAGACAGAAGAAGCACGACAGAAGAAGCACAGACAGAAGAAGTACAGACAGAAGAAGTACAGACAGAAGAAGACAGACAGAAAAGCCAGACAGAAGAAGTACAGACAGAAGAAGCACAGACAGAAGAAGCACAGACAGAAGAAGTAAGACAGAGAAGTACAGACAGAAGAAGACAGAAGAAGCACAGACAGAAGAAGCACAGACAGAAGAAGTACGGACAGAAGAAGTAGACAGAAGAAGACAGACAGAAGGACAGACAGAAGAAGAACAGAAGAAGTACAGACAGAAGAAGCACAGACAGAAGAAGACAGACAGACGAAACACAGACATAAGAAGAAATAGAGAAGCGGTGTAAAGATACGGCAATAATATAATAAAGACAGTTTATATTAGGCAGTTTGAAGTTACCCGTTGTGCAGGTCTGCCTGAGGGGCAGAGTGAGAGGTGTGTTTAATCAGCGAGCCACTGAAACCATCAGTATGCATACTCTTGATATCTGTTGGGAGACTGAGCACCTATGGTCTGCCCGGAGTGCAATGACGTCAGTTTAGTAACCAATAACCAATAAAAAGATAACAGAAGAAGCAAAACCAGAAGAAGAAATATAAGACGAGGACAAACATATAGAAGATGGAGTGGTTATTGGTTACTAAACTGACGTCATTGCACTCCGGCAGACCCATAGGTCTCAGTCTCCCAACAGATATGAAGAGATGCATACTGATGGTTCCTGTGCTCGCTGATATAGAAGAAGAAGTGGATGATAAGAAAATAAACACACTATCAAGATAATCACATACGCAAAAAACAAAAACAAATATAATTTCACTATTAAACGTTCAAGAAAATGAAACAGGTTGTCAATACATAAATATCTATATTTCACAATAACTACAGAAGCAAGGAAATAAGGTCAAATATAATAAACAACAAGGCTTCATGTTAATAAACAAAGCAAACAGGTTTCATCATCATCAGGTGCCGTCTCCACATAGAAGGTTGGCTGCAATGAATCTCCAGCATCCTCTATCTCTCGCCTTTGTGTTGCACAGTGCCAGACTGTAACCTGCCCATTTCTTAAAGTTTCTCTCCAACTTATCTCTCAGTCTTCCCTTGCTCTCACCCATCAACTTTCCCCTCTAGTAAATTTTTATCATGGTTTCATGTCTTTTTATGTGCCCAAAATACTTTACTTCGTGCCTAGTTTTCCTAAAACTTGTTTATTTGTCTGTTTTTCTGTCCATGAAACTCTGCCTATTCTTCTATATATCCATATAGATATATAGATTACATTCACGGAGTCGACTCATCGCTCAGTTTAGATATCTTAACATGGGAGACTGACAGAAGATTACATTCATGGAGGAGACTCATCGCTCAATTTGGACATGAATCTTTGCAAGGGCAACTGATCACTGAAGTCAAAATTCATGTAGACGACTCATCTCTCAGTTTAGATAGATATTTGAGCATGGGCAACTTCTTGTTCTTCTTGTTTTCGCCCGCTATGTATTCAGCGTAGTCAGGCACCAGGTATGACTATTTTGACTAATTATTGCGTGAAGACCTGCTTTCCTTATTATCAGTGTTCCCCGCCATACAGGCGTACCTTCAACTTCAGATATATGTAACTGATGACTGAAGACTGGATTCATGGAAGTGACTGATCATCCTGTATAGATATCTAAGGATCTAAGTCATACAGATTGACTTCCTAACGTCGGTTTTTACCACATATGACTATGTCCCTATCCGCAGAAGTAGCACGCCAGCTGCCCAGAGTATTTCATAAAGCACTAACTTCTTAGCTTCGACAACATTCCTTGCAGTCCCTGGAGAACATGCCCCTGTGAACAGAACAGCGAAATCTACTTTTGAACCCACCACCTTCTAGGCACAAAGCAACAGCTTAACCACTTGGGAACCTGATTGTAGAGGAAGAAATGGGAGCAAAAAAATTGATCAAAATTGCAACTAATATGCAATAGTTTGTTGTTTGTGTGCCGTTCTATTTGTTGTCTTGTGCAACTAAAATGTTAAGTATGGGAATTCCCGTAACGAAAAGGAGGCAATTTGAGAAAATGTTTGAGGTAGAAAATAGTAAATAAATTTAAATGGTATGTGTGTCTTGTCGCAAGAAAAATTATACGTTTCACAAGTGAATAATTACTGATGTAGCTAACTGATTCCATCGCCCGCCTGCCCAGCGTGTTCGTAGCGCGTTAGACGACGGGTGACAACCCCCTTTGATTGCTGTTCAATTCCGCGGGCTGGCAGAAAAACTACAAGTTCTCCAGATTTACGGTGTTCGTGGTAACGAAACGAAGAGTTACGATGTCCATGGCACCGAGCCGAAGAGCTGAAAGTTCAAGTGCTTCTAGATCGAAAAAGAAAATGGTTCCATCTCAACAGTGTCCCCACCGAGTAGTTGGCTTGAGAAGGGACTTAGTGAGAGCAATTGGTAAACATCGTGTATGGTAGTGGGTAACGGAGTAGAAGTAAACCTCTATCAAATGATATGTAAGGAACCTCCTTCTCTCCACTTGTCCACGGGACGAGATTCGGCAAGGTGAGGTACCCATTTAAACCCCCTCCGGTATGGCAACGGGAAGTAATGGGAACATGAGGTGGATGAGTCCTAGAGCAGCCGAAAGAGGGTCATAGTTAAGGTCTCAACACTCACGACGGTAGACAGAAGATCTCTGTAATAGAGACAATGGTTACGGTCATGGACCAGTATGATCACTGCCTGGAAGGTAGACAGAAGATCTCTGTAATAGAGACAATGGTTACGGTCATGGACCAGTATGGACACTGCCAGGAAGGTAGACAGAGGATTTCTGTAATAGAGACAATGGTTACGGTCATGGACCAGTATGGTCACTACCAGGAAGGTAGGCAGAGGATCTCTGTAATAGAGACAATGGTTACGGTCATGGACGAGTATGATCACTGCCAGGAAGGTAGACAGAGGATCTCTGTAATAGAGACAATGGTTACGGTCATGGACGAGTATGATCACTGCCTGAAGGTAGGCAGAAGATCTCTGTAATAGAGACAATGGTTACGGTCATGGACCAGTATGGACACTGCCAGGAAGGTAGACAGAGGATTTCTGTAATAGAGACAATGGTTACGGTCATGGACCAGTATGGTCACTACCAGGAAGGTAGGCAGAGGATCTCTGTAATAGAGACAATGGTTACGGTCATGGACGAGTATGATCACTGCCAGGAAGGTAGACAGAGGATCTCTGTAATAGAGACAATGGTTACGGTCATGGACGAGTATGATCACTGCCTGGAAGGTAGACAGAGGATTTCTGTAATAGAGACAATGGTTACGGTCATGTACGAGTATGATCACTGCCAGGAAGTTAGGCAGAAGATCTCTGTAATAGAAACAATGGTTACGGTCATAGACCAGTATGGTCACTGTCAGGAAGGTAGACAGATGATCTCTGTAATAGAGACAACGGCTACGGTCATGGACCAGTATGGTCACTGCCAGGAAGGAAAACAATGGCACACTACCTTCCAAGAAGATGCTTAGATATCCGCCCTAAAAGTAATATGGAGTGCAGCAACAAAATAGAAACAAGTTGGTGAGGCTCCTAGGCTAGAAATATCTTATAAACACACCGGGGACGACTAAGTTAACGGCAGCAGCGAAACGTAAGGAAACTTGAACACGGGGATAGAAAAACAGGAGTCTTCCTCTTCTTTTATTCTTTTATATTGAGACTGTAACCGGGTTGTTGCCCAGTGTCGTCACACTGTAACCGGGTTGTTGCCCGGTGTCGTCACACTGTAACCGGGTTGTTGTCCAGTGTCGTCACACTGCTACCGGGTCGTTGCCCAGTGTCGTCACACTGCTACCGGGTTGTTGCCCAGCGTCGTCACACTGCTACCGGGTTGTTGCCCAGTGTCGTCACAAGGCTACCGGGTTGTTGCCCAGTGTCGTCACACTGCTACCGGGTTGTTGCCCAGTATCGTCACACTGTAACCGGATTGTTGTCCAGTGTCGTCACACTGTAACCGGGTTGTTCCGTGCGTCACACTGTTACCGGGTTGTGTCCAGTGCGTCACACTGCTACCGGGTTGTTGCCCAGCGTCGTCACACTGCTACGGGGTTGTTGCCCAGTGTGTCACAAGGCTACTCGTGTTGTTGCCCAGTGTCGTCACACTGCTACCGGGTTGTTGCCCAGTATCGTCACACTGTAACCGGATTGTTGTCCAGTGTCGTCACACTGTTACGGTTTTGCCAGTGTCGTCACACTGCTACCGGGTTTGCCCAGTGCGTCACACTGCTATCGGTTGTTGCCCAGTGTCGTCACACTGTAACAGTTGCTGCCCAGTGTCGTCACACTGCTACTGGGTTGTTGCCCAAGGTCATACACTGCTACCGGGTTGTTGCCCAGTGTCGTCACACTTCTACGTGTTGTTGCACAGTGTCGTCACATGTAACCGGGTTGTTGCCCAGTGTCGTCACAATGCTACCGGGTTGTTGCCCATGTCGGTCACATGTAACCGGGTTGTTGTCCAGTGTCGTCACACTGTTACCGGGTTGTGCCAGGTCGTCCACACTGTACCGGGTTGTTGCCCAGTGTCGTCACATTCTACCGGTTGTTGCACAGGTCGTCACACTGTAACCGGGTTGTTGCCCAGCTGTCGTCACAATGCTACGGGTTGTTGCCCAGTGTCGTCACACTGTAACCGGTTGTGTCCAGTGTGTCACACTGTTACCGGGTTTTGCCAGTGTCGTCACACTGCTACCGGGTTGTGCGTGTCGTCACACTGTAACCGGTTGTTGCCCAGTATCGTCACACTGTAACCGGGTTGTGCCCAGTGTCGTCACACTGTTACCGGGTTGTTGCCCAGTGTCGTCACACTGCTACCGGGTTGTTGCCAGTGTCGTCACAAGGCTACCGGGTTGTTGCCCAGTGTCGTCACACTGCTACCGGGTTGTTGCCCATCATCGTCACACTGTAACCGGATTGTTGTCCAGGTCGTCACACTGTTACCGGGTTTTGCGCTCATGCGTCACACTGCTACCGGGTTGTTGCCCACTGTCGTCACACTGCTATCGGGTTGTTGCCCAGTGTCGTCACACTGCTACCGGTTTGTTGCCCAGTGTCGTCACATGTAACCGGTTGCTGCCCAGTGTCGTCAACACTGCTACGGGTTGTTGCCCAGTGTCGTCACACTGCTACCGGGTTGTTGCCCAGCGTCGTCACACTTCTACCGGTTGTTGCACGTGTCGTCACACTGTAACCAAGTTGTTGCCAGTGTCGTCACACTGTAACCGGGTTGCTGCCCAGTGTCGTCACACTGCTACCGGGTTGTTGCCCAGTGTCGTCACACTGCTACCGGGTTGTTGCCCAGTGTCGTCACACTTCTACCGGGTTGTTGCACAGTGTCGTCACACTGTAACCGGGTTGTTGCCCAGTGTCGTCGACAATGCTACCGGGTTGTTGCCCAGTGTCGTCACACTGTAACCGGGTTGTTGTCCAGTGTCGTCACACTGTTACCGGGTTGTTGCCCAGTGTCGTCACACTGCTACCGGGTTGTTGCCCAGTGTCGTCACACTTCTACCGGGTTGTTGCACAGTGTCGTCACACTGTAACCGGGTTGTTGCCCAGTGTCGTCACAATGCTACCGGGTTGTTGCCCAGTGTCGTCACACTGTAACCGGGTTGTTGTCCAGTGTCGTCACACTGTTACCGGGTTGTTGCCCAGTGTCGTCACACTGCTACCGGGTTGCTGCCCAGTGTCGTCACACTGTAACCGGGTTGTTGCCCAGTATCGTCACACTGTAACCGGGTTGTTGCCCAGTGTCGTCACACTGTTACCGGGTTGTTGCCCAGTGTCGTCACACTGCTACCGGGTTGTTGCCCAGTGTCGTCACAAGGCTACCGGGTTGTTGCCCAGTGTCGTCACACTGCTACCGGGTTGTTGCCCAGTATCGTCACACTGTAACCGGATTGTTGTCCAGTGTCGTCACACTGTTACCGGGTTGTTGCCCAGTGTCGTCACACTGCTACCGGGTTGTTGCCCACTGTCGTCACACTGCTATCGGGTTGTTGCCCAGTGTCGTCACACTGCTACCGGTTTGTTGCCCAGTGTCGTCACACTGTAACCGGGTTGCTGCCCAGTGTCGTCACACTGCTACCGGTTGTTGCCCAGTGTCGTCACACTGCTACCGGGTTGTTGCCCAGTGTCGTCACACTTCTACTGGGTTGTTGCCCAGTGTCGTCACACTGTAACCGGGTTGTTGCCCAGTGTCGTCACAATGCTACTGGGTTGTTGCCCAGTGTCGTCACACTGTAACCGGGTTGTTGTCCAGTGTCGTCACACTGTTACCGGGTTGTTGCCCAGTGTCGTCACACTTCTACCGGGTTGTTGCCCAGTGTCGTCACACTGCTACCGGGTTGTTGCCCAGTGTCGTCACACTGTAACCGGGTTGTTGCCCAGTATCGTCACACTGTAACCGGATTGTTGCCCAGTGTCGTCACACTGTTACCGGGTTGTTGCCCAGGTCGTCACACTGTAACCGGGTTGTTGTCCAGTGTCGTGGTTTTCTGTTTTGTCTTGCGCTGTTCTGATGGCTTGGGTGATTGTTATTTTTGTTCTTTGACATGATTCTGCTATACCATCTAACCATCTTTTTCCTGGTCTACCTCTCGCCTTCTTCTCTGATGTTCTGTTGTAGAAGACTGTGTACACTGTGGAGTTTGGATGTATTCTTATTAAGTTGTAGAACCACTTCATTCTTTGTTCCCTAATGTAATTCTGGTGGCGTCTGTGGCTTAGGGAATAGTGACTCGTTCTATTAACCCCGACGTTCTGAGTTCAAATCACGCTGTGGACATTTTGGTTGCAAATTGTTTCGCGTGGATTTTACAAAAGGACTATGGCACCACCCGTTCAGAAAGCAATGACAAACTACTGAACGTAATTCCTAAAAAAAATCACAAACAGTGTTAAAAAGCTGGGGTTGATTCGCAAAGTCCTGTGAAGGATTTGCAATTAAAAAGGAAAAGAATGTAATTCTAACAAGTTTCTGCGCCATCCTTCTTTCTTATGCTGATATTGGTGACTGTCTCAACTAATGTATTGACTAACAATTGGCAGACTTTCAGACAGGATGTGATGAAAGCAATATTCTACAACCATGCATGATGAAATATTTACTGTTATTGTTTTGCATATTATTATCAGTGCTCTGTTGTTGTATTAATTTTTTTATAATACCAACAGGTAAAGATAACTCTTCCGTGTAATGATTAAATTACTTGCCCCTGGCTATGTTTCGCAACATGGCGGCACGCAATGTAAGAGAATCGGTGTTTCCACTATTAAACGAAATTATTGCGTTTATTCAGCTCTGTTTATCGCTAACAGGCGTATTAAGTTCAGCGTGCTATATTAAGGTAGGTAATGGAGGGGTTCAACAAAGCAATTGTTAAAAGGTAGCTGTAATCTACTATCATATAGCTTCGCAATGCTGTGAAGTGGTGGATGCGTCCCAGCACGTGAACTTAGTTGATATTCAAATGTGAAATGTTATGTTATGTTATGCGATCGACTTCATTGGCACATTGGTATTCCCATGGTGCTCTGTCTTCCGCTGCAGCAGCCACAGCAAAGTCCACTTGCTCACCGTACCCATGAGAAGTTGATAAGTTTATCTTCTCTCTCCACTACAAAGACAACACTGTCTGGCATGCTCAAACTTAACTCTTAATTCTCACAATCGGTCCAGTGTCTGAGACTCGACCATATCACATACATGAGAGTGTAACGTATTGTTGATATCGGTTTTGACCATATTTCTGCCCGCTTGAGTCAATCGGGGCATTGCTTGCACGAAAGTCAACATGTTCGTTTCTCTGCACTCCAGAATGTCTGGTTGTATGCAGCAAGTCAGGGTCTTGAGATGTGATCTCCGAATGCTGTCCACCAATTCCGTAGACTAGACTTCCTTTGAAGCATATTCATCGAGACTAATATGATAATCATATGGGTTACCTGTTCCTCAGCCACCTATGACAGAGCCCTGGATGCAGCGGTGATCTTCATAGTCATGCTCGATGTGGTTGTCTCGAAAGCGCAGCAGTCTTTATACAGAACGCTTCGTTTCCTGTGCTGAATAAGCACACGATGATCTGGTTCTGCGTCTGACAGAGCCATCAATCTAAATAAAGATTGATTGATTGATATGACCATCATTATTGCACTTCATTGAGTAACCATGTGTGCTCCGATCTCTTTCTTACACAGGAAGATCTCAGCTGCACTGCCTCAACTTCATATGTTGCCGGGGGCTGCGGTTCTAGAGACCAAACGTTTTCTCAAAAGTTCTTTAATGAAAGCATCGTTCTACAAAGGGAATACTACATGAAGATATGAAAATGAAAATTGTGGCATATCCTAAAGGAAGTAGCCATCACCCACAGTAAACTAGTCGTTGATTTTCTAGGCACCACTTACACGTTCAGTAGTTTGCTATTGCTTTCTGAACGGTGATATCAATTTTACTTTTTTAAAAATCCCACGGAAACGAATTAGCTTCCAAATTGCCCACCGTGGGGTTTGAGCGAGGTACGCTTGGGTTTGTGATCGAGCTCACTACCGCTTGAGCTACAGATATGAGAACTGTAATGAAAGCAAGCTTCTACACATGGAATACTACATGAAGATATAAGAACTGTTTGTTCAGTATACTATGTTCTGTTCTTAGGGTTAAAAATTAACCCTTTCACTCCAGTTTTTTCCCCACATTCTGACGCACTGATATTGCAAAGTATACTAAATTACCCAGCATACTGGCTTTACGTGATCTTACAAAATATTGCAAACCAGAATATTGGCTTAGTAGGCGGAATGGGTTAAATAAACACATTCAATACTGAATTGAAAAAAACGATATAACAGTGTACTTTTTTGTTGGTATTTTTATTCTATGTATATAGATCTCAGTATATCAATACAATTGTTTTACTAAACTCTCGACTAGACTACGATTTAGAAATAGATAGCTCTCATGTAGATTTTTTTAACTGATCCAGAAGCACTTGAGCTTTCAGCTCTTCGGCTCGGTGTCATGGACTGAATCTGGTGAACATGTGGCTTTTGTTCTAGCCTCACGGTATTGAACCCGCACTTACAGGGAGCTTGTCACCTCGTAGTCCAACGCGCTACGAACACGGTAGATTAAACAACGTCAATTTGATCAGAATGCGTTTATATAAAATTAGCACTAATTTTAAATGAAATAATACTTCGCGCATTTTGCGACAGTTACTTATTTTATATACAATCGTGGCGCACTCTGCGGCCTTGGTACTTAAGGAGTTAATATTGCAAATAATAAAAAATTTAAAAACTACTAGAATCTAAAATATTTTTTCCTGGAAAATTCAATATTTCTATTTTTCTGCTGTAATATAATTTTTAAAAGTGCAAACTTGATTTGTCTGTCCTAACTTTTAGATACACAGTTTTCATTTTCTAGTGTCGCTTGAAAACCTAAATGAACATCAACCCCATCCATATCTATTCATATTCATAAGTTGTTGTTTACACTTTCCTTAAGAAGATAGCAGCCCCTAGAGATGAGGTACCTAATCGTGCATGTAATTGTCTACATATTGACAGCAACGTTTTTAAGAGTCTTCCAGCGACGCTCTCCAGGGGCCGTCTTAATATGGCGGCAAAGATTGGTCAATGTTGCTTGAAAAATCAGTTGAAAACAAGTTGAACGGAAGAATCCTTGTAACGTGTGTTGTTCATTAATGTGCTTTTTTCGCTTTTTTCTTGGCAAATGATCTTTGTATAACCTTGCATATACTATCAACCAGTAGCGGCTCGTCATTAAGAGCCAGTGGGGCACGACCCCACCAAAAATAATGCGTAACGTGTATTTATTTTATAAATTATTTGTTCATATTTAGTAATTTTAACGTGATAGTGATTAGCTTTAAAGTTGAATATCTTTCCGGAATAGACAAGTAATAGTAAATACTAAAATATTATGTAACACAAAATCACGATATGTCCGATATTTTGTCTTGGACCCACCAACAAAAATGATCACGAACCGCCACTGCTATCAACGCTTTCATCTTTATATTTTTTAACTATTATTTTCTTGTTGTGAGTGTCTGTAGCCACACTACGTGAACTTAGGTTGGGCGCCATTTTTACCAGGAGCTACACTAAAGGGTGAGCCGCTGTAGCGCAGTTGTTAGTGAACTCGCTTGGCAAGGCTGGTGGTATGGGTTCAGCTCCCGCAATGTGCGTGGAATTTTCCCGACCACGACGGCTCTCAGGTCGACCCAGCCTCAAATGGGTACCAGACATGCTCTGGGAAGTAAAGGCGGCGGCGTGATGCTGACCACATCACCCATTGTGTGCCGACGGTCAATGAAAATACAGGCCTAACACTGTATTGACTTATATACCACGAGGTATGAAAGGGTTCCTTACACTAAAGGGTGTTTTTAATTCTAAAATGAAATGGCCTGTAAAAACATGACTTTTGCCCTTATACACAAACACGGATACAACACAAGGGCGACTCATCTAGCCATTGAACGCAAATTAAAGCTCCCATCCCTACGCTTAACGGTAAGAGTGGACAGCCAACTACATCTTCCACCTGGGAATAGACAATATACACTGAGAGTTAAGCGGTAGTGAACTCGATCACAACCCAAGCGTACTTGGTTCAAATTCCGCGGCGGGCAATTTTGGAAGTAAAGTAGTTCCTTGAATTTTACGAACTCCAGCTTGCTTTTCGATTTTAAAATGCTAAGGACTTTTACGTGCTAAAATTGAACACAGTACCTACGTTTTATCGTCCGTCTCCGATAGGACTAGAACTCGATCTTATCCACAATGAAATCAGGATTTCTAGAAAAATATGGCTATACGGAGCTTCACTGAGGTGCAACGAGCACATTTGTATCGAGGGCGAACCTCTAGCCTCTACGTCACAGAGACTTCTTGTTCTGTTGTGTTCATAAAGACATTTCTTATTTGCTTCCACAGAAGTTTTGTGTCTCACTCTTAGATGTATGTACTTTGGACCTGTTTTTCAGTGATTTTTTAAATTTCAATGCATAATTAAGAATAGACTGTAAAGTTTCTGCCTGGGAAAATTACTTTTTTTTCGATCCAGAAGCACTTGAGCTTTTAGCTCTTCTGCTCGGTGCCATGGACATCGTAATCCTTCGGTTCGCTGCCACGAACACCGTAAATCTGGGGAATCTGTGGCTTTTCTGCCATCCCGAGGAATTGAACCCGCACTCACGAGGGCTAGTCACCCGCAGTCCAACGAGCTACGGACACGCTGGGCAGGCGGGCAAGGAAAAATGACTGAACACCAGTTGAAGTAAAAATAAATCCATCATCTTCAAGATAACAACAATGACCCTGGACGGTGCTACGATGTTTGTGCACTGCTGCTGAGATCTTCCAGTGTAAGAAAGAGATTGGAGAACACATTGTTATTCTCAGAAGTGCAGTGATGATTGTCATATATATCAATCAATCATTCAATCAAGTCAAGTTTGAAATTATTTCACAATGAAAGCAAAAGAAAGAAATTGAGAACTTTAACGATTTTTTTTTCTGAGTACAATCTTAACTATAAAGAAGTAAATGGTGGAAGAGAAGAAGAAGAAGCGCGTGTGTAGCCTGTCCTTTCAAGGGCAGCAAAGAATAGTACCACTGTGACCTACAAGACATGTTGTAATAGGCAACAAATGTAGAGGCCTAGAGAAGCTACCTTAGTAAATAAAAAGCGTTGAATAAATCGGATGTGCTGGCCTACTTGAACTGGCACATCGTACAATCGTTCTTAGGCTCAGATCACTTACAAATCACAAAGAGTGGTTCAATAAGTGGTCGATGTGGAGCGTTCGAAGTAGAAGGAGATTTTACCTCTAATCTTCTTTCTTCTTTGTCCTTCTCTGCTTTTTGCCGCTAGGCGTAGCAGGTTTAACTGATGATCGGTTTCGGAGATAATGCACGCTCGGTCGCTTGATATGGTGTGGTATTGTGAGTTTTAAGATGTCTGTAACTCCATCAACCCATCAACTCCATCAACCTCCAATACGATTGATAAATTGATAGAGCTCTTAGGCTCAGATCACATACACATCACAAAGAGTAGTTTAACAAATGGTAGACGATTGATAAATTGATAGAGCTCTTAAGGGCTTCTACGACAAACAAGATCTGATACATACATATCATCATCAAGTAGCTTGTCCTGAGCAGAACTTTGCCATACAAGCACCATCCTTCGAGATTTCTTTCTCTCGTAGACCAGTGTATCTGCAGATGTCATGCTCAAATCATCTGTTACATCATGAATCCATCTTCACCGTGGTCTTCCTCTTATTCTCTTTGCCGGGATACCTCATTCCATAATGGTCTTCTCCAGTGGCGGCTCGTAGTTATTTTTCTTAGTGGGGCCAGACACAAATTTTCGGAAAAAATCATGGTTTTTGAAGTATTTACTATTATTTGTCTATTCCGGGAAGTTCCCCCTTTCGATTATTGGTGGGACCAGGCCACACTGGCCCTTAATGACGAGCCGCCCCTGGTCTTCCCCAACGCTTTGTGTCTCTTTACATCTCTACAATACTTTTATTTTATCACTCTTATTTGTAGTTATTAGTACATGTAGACCTGTACATCCGATTTCTGCGACGCTTTTTATTTATTAGGCTAGCTTCCCTATGCATCTATCTCAGTCGTCTTTTATTCTTCTTCTTCGAGCGCTCCATATCGACCGCTTGTCAACCACTCTGTGTGATTTGTATGTGACTTGAGCCTAAGAGCGATTGTACGTTGTGCCAGTTATGTGCCTACAAGTAGGGCAACCTTTTGCGTTTTCTGAGCTGCTTTTTATCTACTAGGGTAGCTTCTCTAGACCCTTACCTTTGTTGCATCGTACTCTTACAGCATGTCTTGTAGGTCGCAGTGGTACTATTCTTTGCTTCCTTTGCAGGCCCCGGCACTGTACAAGCGAGTCGTCTTTTAGAACACGCCATACAGGTCGCAGTGGTACTATTCTTTGCTCCCCTTGAGAGCCCGAGAACACACAGGCGGTATTAGTCTTAAGTAAATGTTTGCTTAAACAAATCTTAAGTAAATGTTTGGTTAATACTTCTACATCGCTAAATTTGGCTTTCTGCTTCTGGGACTCGATCTCATTTATTATCCTTCTTCACACTCGACTACTTCAAGCCTTCCACTACTATGCTCACAACACCAACAACCTGTTGCGTAGCAACATAACTTTATCCTGTCCTTAGCAACGTTTACAATATCCAGGAAGTTAATAAACGACTTTGAAGTGAAACACTCGTTTGCGTGATTCGTCAACCAAAATTAATTATATTTTAGTAATAACTGTAGTTTCCCGAAGCAGTGTTTTTCCATTCTGCTGAATATCTTCTTTACTTCTTCTTTGTGATCGCTGTTTTGATGATTATACCGTTAGATGCGTTCTTATGATGAAGTCGACTGTTGTCTGGAGCTCATCTCTGGTGCCATGTAGTTTTGATGATTATACCGTTAGACGTGTTCTTATGATGAAGTCGACTGTTGTCTGGAGCTCATCTCTGGTGCCATGTAGTTTTGATGATTATACCGTTAGATGCGTTCTTATGATGAAGTCGACTGTTGTCTGGAGCTCATCTCTGTGCCATTTAGTTTGATGATTATACCGTTAGACGTGTTCTTATGATGAAGTCGACTGTTGTCTGGAGCTCATCTCTGGTGCCATGTAGTTTTGATGATTATACCGTTAGACGTGTTCTTATGATGAAGTCGACTGTTGTCTGGAGCTCATCTCTGGTGCCATGTAGTTTTGATGATTATACCATTAGATGCGTTCTTATGATGAAGTCGACTGTTGTCTGGAGTTCATCTCTGTGCCATGTAGTTTTGATGATTATACTGTTAGACGTGTTCTTATGATGAAGTCAACTGTTGTCTGAAGCTCATCTCTGGTGCCATGTAGTTTTGAATGTAGTGTTGAGTTGTGGGGCAGTATTTCTTTCTAGGAGGACATATAGGGACAGTCTTGCAGTCTTAGAATGAAGTTGACTGTTGTCTGAAGTTAATCTCTGGTGCCATGTAGTTTTGAATGTAGTGTTGTGTTGTAGGGTCTGCATTCCTTTCTAGGGAGATCATACTGGGGACAGTCTTGCAGTCTTATGATGAAGTCGATTGTTGTCTGAAGTTAATCTCTGGTGCCATGTAGTTTTTCATGTAGTGTTGTGTTGTAGAGCCAGCATTCCTTTCTGAGAGGGACATACAGGAGACAACCGTGTAGGACATGGTCTGTGGTTTAATCAGCGGTGCCACAGGAACACAGAGGGGATGGAGACAATCGTATCCTGTGTCGGTGTTTGTTCAGTCTGTTATGTCCTATCCTGAGTCGGAAGATGATAGTCTGTCCTTGTCTGTCAAGTGTGTGGTAGTCTGTCCTAGTCTGGCGAGTGTGTGGTAGTCTGTCCTTGTCTGTCAAGTGTGTGGTAGTCTGTCCTAGTCTGGCGAGTGTGTGGTAGTCTGTCCTAGTCTGGCGAGTGTGTGGTAGTCTGTCCTAGTCTGGCGAGTGTGTGGTAGTCTGTCCTAGTCTGGCGAGTGTGTGGTAGTCTGTCCTAGTCTGGCGAGTGTGTGGTAGTCTGTCCTAGTCTGGCGAGTGTGTGGTAGTCTGTCCTAGTCTGGCGAGTGTGTGGTAGTCTGTCCTAGTCTGGCGAGTGTGTGGTAGTCTGTCCTAGTCTGGCGAGTGTGTGGTAGTCTGTCCTAGTCTGGCGAGTGTGTGGTAGTCTGTCCTAGTCTGGCGAGTGTGTGGTAGTCTGTCCTAGTCTGGCGAGTGTGTGGTAGTCTGTCCTAGTCTGGCGAGTGTGTGATAGTCTGTCCTTGTCTGGCGAGTGTGTGGTAGTCTGTCCTAGTCTGTCAAGTGTGTGGTAGTCTGTCCTAGTCTGGCGAGTGTGTGGTAGTCTGTCCTAGTCTGGCGAGTGTGTGGTAGTCACCGTTGGACAGTTTAGGTTCTTTTCTAATGTCCAGGACAGCTCTTTTTTTTTTCAAAGCATGTGATTTCATTTTTTACTTGTTCAGATTCTGTTAACATTCACAAAGAAACTTTATCAACGGAATAAGACTCAGACAATCAAGATTCTTTCATGCACCGAATACATCGAAAGACAACAAATATAGTGGTTTGGACATTTAATGAGAATGAAATACAACCAACCACCAATAACAGCATACAATAAAAAGAGATTGGGTACTAGAGCTAAGGGAAGACCAAGAAAAAGATGAATAGACAATATCAAGATCACACTATATAAACACGGCTATAACACAAGGGCGACTCATCAGGCCCCAGAACGCAAATTAAAGCTCCCATCCCTACGCTTAACGGCAAGAGTGGACAGCCAACTACATCTTCCACCTGGGAATAGACAATAGACAATCAATATTCTTCGGACATATAATGCGAGGTGAAGGTTTAAAACATTTGGTGACAACAGGCCAAATTCAGGGAAGGCGAGGTCGTGGAAGACAGAGAGAGAGAAGATGATCTGACATCGTGGTTCGACAGAAGATCGATGTCAGAATTGATTAACTGCACCAAGGAGAAAGAGAGAGAGAGATAGAGTTGTGGAGACACACGATCATCTACGCTGGTAGGCAAGACACTTGATTGAATTTGTAATTATAAAATTGCGTGTTTTTTTTGCGTTATCCTTGACAAATCGAAAACTTTGAGTAAAAAACTAAACTCTGATTTGTCATAACTATCTGTATGTTTACGCAACATCTTTATCTATTGTTGCAACAACAACAAATAAGCAACAGAGAACGTAAATATTGTTGCATCAATCCTGCAATATCAGTTGGATGTTATTGATTGATTTTCTGATGTATATTTTGCAAAAAATATGATGATTGTTTTCCATATCACTCCCGGATTCAATTTGAATGTACAATTCTAGATAAAACAAAATATTGAAGCATGTTGGATTGAAAATACACAAAGAAATTGGCAACGCTTATGAGAATAAATGAAACGAAGATTACACTTGGATAGTGGCTTAGAAATGAAGAAATCAGAAGAAGACTGGATGTGTAACCAGTCATGCAATTCAGAAAAGAACAACAGATTAAATAGGTTGGAGACCTGACAAGAATGCCCTGGTATCGCCTACCACAGAGAGCCATACAAAAAAAAGTATAATGAGTACAAAGCAAGAGAAAAACCCCCGCAAAAGATGGAGCGACGGCATCAAGAACAGCATTACGAAAATGAATATCAGCTTACAAAGTGCCTTAAAACACTCTTTGTGATTTGTATGTGATCTGAGCCTAAAAGCGATTGTACGGTGTGCCAGTTATGTGCCTACAAGTAGGCCAGCACATCCGATTTCTGCGCTGCTTTTTATTTACTAGGTAGCATCCCTAGGGCCTACATCAGTCGTTTCTACGACATGCATTGTGGGTTGCAGTGGTACTATTCTTTGCTTCATTGTGGGCCACGGTACCTCACGCGCGACTACATGCAGTAACGACAGGCATTCCAAAAGTAGTTCAAAGTTAGAGACGCTAGACGTGAAATACAAAAACGCTAGATTGTTTTTGTTTGTTTAAGCAGGGGATTAAAGCCTCTTGAAGCTGAGGCACGCCTCTTTCAAACTAAGGCGAACATCTTATTGGTTATTTCAGAGCGTGTAGGCCAAACAAACATGACAAATTAGAATTAACTCCTTTTGGAGAATCCAAGTATTAATAGTTTGACCATCATGGAAGGAGGCATACAGTCAAGGAGAAGAAGACGGATTCAGGATGTAACTGATGGTTTGAAAATGACAGCTGCAGAGGAAAGACATCTTGTCTCTGAGAGAAATTCCGGAGGACTGCTGGGGTGGCAAAGTTTGATGATTATGCTGAATAATTTGACAATAATTAATAAACCTCAGATAGATCTTCTACAAAAAAAACAATAAAACAAAAAAAAAACATGACGAGAATAGGACACTAAAAATTAGGAAAAAAACAAACAAAAAAACAAGGAAAATACCGATAAAAGTTTGAATTAAGCAATAGAAATTTGAAAAAGAAATGTAAATTTGAAGGAAAAAGCACACATGCAGAATGATTTGAGATGAGATCCAATGTTAAGAACTAAATAATAAGAAACACAAGACACTAGATATTTAATTATCTCCCTTTGACAAGTAAGACAACAGTGTTCTCCCCTCATTATTAATTCCCTTTAAATTCGTTGACAAATTAGATCGAAATGCTTTCAGAGTCATGCAAAGAAGCATGTGATATTGTTCATCTATGAACATGAAGTTTTTTGCATATCAGACTCAGGAAAGTTGCAGGGCAGATTTAACCATGGTTAGGGTAGTATAGTGAGCGTCTGTTGCTTAAAGCAGTTGTGGGCTCGATCACAGACCCAAGCGTACCTGGTTCAAACCCCACAGTGGGCAAGTTTGAAAGCAAATTCGTTTCCGTGGGATTTTTTACAAAAGGTAAAAATATACCTCACCGTTCAGAAAGCAATGGCAAACTACTGAACGTATAAGTGGTGCCTAGAAAATCAACGACTCGTTTACTGAGGTTGATGGCTACGTCCTTTAGGATAGGCCATGATTTTAATTTTTCATAATGACGCAGTGATTAAGATTTTAGAGATCTCGAGGAAGGGGGGTTCTGTGGAGTCGAGGTTAGGTGCTCGCCTCTCGTACCAAAGGTACTCGGTTCACTCACTCGTGGATCCATCGGGATATTTTTCCAGAGATCCCTGATGTCAGTTTTAGGTCATATTGAGTTCCTAGTCCTATCGGAGACGGACGATAAAACGTAGGTCCCATGCTTAGTTTGAGCACGTAAAAGAACCATTGGCAGTTCAAAATCGAAAAGAGCAGGCTGGAAAGCCACTGCCTGTGCAAAATTCATTAGAAAAAAAATTAAAATAAAAATTCTACAAAATATCTTTACCATCTTCAAAATTACATCAGTTTTTTAACGGAGTTTGTACATTGCCGCTGAGATCGTCCTGTGTAAGAAAGAGATCGTAGCACATATGGTTACACACCGAAGTGCACTGATCATGATCCTATCATTCAACCAATCAAATGTGTATCTTTTATTTTTCTATAATCCTGTTTTTCCTCACAGCGTTATGATAAAAAGGGATTTATAGAACGAGCCCTTATGTGCGCTTCATAAATAATGTCGATACATCTACGCTTTCGTTAGTCTTCACTCATTCAAAACTTGACGTCCTCCATTACTTGAAATAAACTCTAAGACATTACCTTATTAGGAGTCTTTCTTTCTTTCTCGAATCCTGTATGCCTCACAGCGTCAGTTCAAGAAGAGATTTCTAGAACCGAGCCTTGTATTCCCTTCGTAGATAGTCTCTTTCGTCGCCTCTGTTATCTCTGAGGTTCACATTTTACGTGGTCGGTATTTTGATTCGTATCCAGTGTATCGGAGTAATATTGTTCTTTGAGGTACACTGTCTGTTGGTAATCTGCTTATGTGGCCGAACCATTTAATTTGTTGTTTCTTGATGAAGTCTAATGCTGATGTTGTACCCAGTTTTTTCCTGATGTCTTCATTTCTCAACCGGTCTCTTCTTGTTACTCCCAGCATTCTACGTAGACACTTCATCTCTATCGTGACTAGTTTTCTTCTATCGTTTAATGTCAGCATTCAGGTGTGGCACTGACAGCATAATGTGGGGAGAAATATTGTGTTGAACAATTCTCTTTTAGTGCTCATGGTGGTGACATATTTGCATTTTAAAATTGGAAACATTTGTCCTATGATTTCTCTCTCTCTCTCTCTCGCGATCACTGCCCAGACTGATGTACCAGACCTCCCATAAATTCTATTCATGTGGAAATCTGATTCATGCAACCTTAGCATTGGTGTGTTTTACGTCACATCTTCAGCACCATTTGGAGTTCTGGTGATTATCCTTCGGCGATGTGTCCGGTTTCAGCCAGCGTTTACTCGGTTCGATCTCTGTTCTGTAGCCATCTAGTGTTTTTACGGTGTGGGGTAGCTAGCGCCACGCTCAACCTCCTTAGTCGGCTCTTACGACATGCGTGGCAGGTAACAGTGGTTTATTCTTTACACCCCAATTTGGGCCCCGGTAACCACTTGGGCTTTCTATGATTTGCTTTATTGCATCAAATGTGTATGATTGTATGATTGTATGATTGTATGATTGTATGATTGTTCTGTGTAGTCTGTTCTGGATGTGATTTGTAAATACAACAAATGTGTGTTGAAATCAAGCAAGAAAATAGATAAACTGCTGTACTGTTTCTAGCGATTTTTTTGTTGAACAAGGAATACATTTTTGTGGATGCTTTGTAAAATGCGAATTCTTTTTTTTTTCATGTTTGTTGGCGTAAGCATTTTGAAGTAACCAACCGCCTGAGTGGTTACCGGGGCCCAAATTGGTGTATAAAGAATAGAACCACTGTTACCTGCCACGCATGTCGTAAGAGGCGGCTAAGGAGGTAGGAGGTGGGACTAGCTACCCCAACACGTAAAAACACTACATGGCTACAGAACGGAGAGCGAACCGAGTAAACGCTGGCTGAAACCGGATATATCGCAGAAGGATAAGCATCAGAGCTCCAAATGGCGCTGAAGATGTGGCGAAAAACACACCAATGCTAAGCCTGCATGAATCAGATTTCCACACGAATAAAATTTATGAGAAAGTCTGGTACATCGGTCTGGGCGGTGATCGCAAGAGAAAGAGAGAAAGAGAATGAAGTAACCAACGATAGACTCTTTCTTAGGTTGGAAGGAGCGTGTATCTATTTATGAAGCATATAAATAAAAACAAGTTATTAACAAATGATTTAAAAGTTAAGTTCAAGAATATTTCGTGAATACATAGTCCGGAGTTCCATTAGAGAACGAACTAAGTACATTTGTGGTGCATGCGTCTTACCTCTACGTCACAGGGACCTCTACGATACAGATATCTCTACTCTACAGGGATCTCTACAAGGATCTCTACAGGGATCTCTACTCTACAGGAAACCCACTCTACAGGATCTCACTCTACAGGAAACTCTACTCTACAGGGATCTCTACTCTACAGGGATCTCTACTCTACAGGGATCTCTACTCTACAGGGATATCTACAGGGATCTCTACGCTACAGGAATCTCTACTCTACAGGGATCTCTACAAGGATCTCTACTCTACAGGGAACTCTAATCTACAGGGAACTCTACTCTACAGGGATCTCTAATCTACAGGGAACTCTAATCTACAGGAACTCTACGCACAGGGATCTCTACATGGACTCTACAGGATCTCTACAGGGATCTCTACCTTACAGGGATCTCACAGGGACTCTACGCTACAGAGATCTCTACATGGATCTCTACTCTACAGGGATCTCTACTATACAGGGATCTCTACTCTACAGGGATATCTACAGGGATATCTACAGGGATCTCTACAAGGATATCTACAGGGATCTCTATCAAGGATCTCTACTCTACATGGATCTCTACTGTACAGGGATCTCTACGCTACAGAGATCTCTACAGGAAACCCTACTCTTCAGGGATCTCTACAGGAAACTCTATGCTACAGGGATCTCTACGCTACAGGGATCTCTACAGGATTCTACTCTACAGGGATTCTACAGGATCTCTACTCTACAGGATCTCTACAGGATCTCTACTCTACAGGGATCTCTACTACAGGATCTCTACGCTACAGGGATCTCTACATGGATCTCTACTCTACAGGGATCTCTACAGGGATCTCTACTCTACAGGGATATCTACAGGGATCTCTACTCTACAGGATTCTACAGGATCATCTACTCACAGGAAACTCTACGCACAGGATTCTACAGGATCCTACTCTACAGGATCTACATACAGGGATCTCTACTCTAAGGGATATCTACAGGACTACCTACAGGATATCTACAGGATCTCTACTCTACAGTATCTACAGGATCTCTACTCTACAGGAACTCTACGCTACAGGATCTCTAGGAAACTCTACGCTACAGGTACTCTCCCACATGGACTCTACCGATAGGTCTCCCAGAGCATGAGATAAAATTCTGAAAAATTGAGAGAAAATGAAGATCTAGCGGAAATATAAATATTGAGAAAACGTTCTTCTTCTTTGCTTCTTACGACCAATTTAATCACTTTGTGATATGTTTGATCTTGCCAAGAACGTGTATACGTTGCACATTGGTTTGGTAGGCCCTAAATACATAGACTTCTACATGTTTAGGACGTGCATCCGATTTCAGCCAAACCTCCTTAGTCGTCTCTTACGACATGGGTAGGTAACAGTGGTTCTATTCTTTACACCCAAATTTGGGCCCGGTAACCACTCGGGCACGAAAAATTTTCAAATGAAGAGTATCAGTGTAAAAGAAAATATATATAATGATAGAGAACAGATAGAAAACACATCATCATCGTGTTTCATGTCGACTGGAGAAGGTTGATCACAGATCTACATTTATCACCTCTGAAGTCGGAGAAGATGGGGGACACTGCTAATATGGATAGCAGGCCTTTCCCAAAATCAGTCAGAAGTGAATGCAAGGCGTTCTGACTACATCTAAATTTATAGTAACGAGCGCAGAAGAAGATTTCCATTGTTCTAAGTACTAACATACAATTCCAATGTTGCCATTTCTCCCTGCCATGAAATTTAACTGTCCAGAATGTTCTCTGTGTTGTCCTCTGCCTCTTTCACCAATTATTTTACAGAAAATCATCGCGTGTTTAAAACCTACTTTTTTTTATTATACACCCAAATAAGTATTTATGATTTTTTTACAACTTATGATAATGAATATATCCGGTCAAGATGGCGCGGCAAGCTGGTTGTGAATTTATGCCGGCCTCTAACCGAAGTCGATTTTCAGTTTTCTTTGGATGGAATTTGTGTATTCTAGCCTGAATGTGATAGTCTAGTGCACCGTGTGACCCATCTAGGGAATTCTGAAGCCACTGGGACAGGCCTAGCAAGCCGACAGTGGTATAATCCAATTTGTGCTCGTAGAATTATGAAGAGATTTCGAAAACGGTAAGCAGGGACACAGGGGGGGAAACCAAGAAATAACATCAAGATATGCACTATTAATATCTGTGGAGCACGAGGACAATTTCAAGACATCGTAGAACAAATGAAAAAACGTAAAATAGCAATATTAGGACTAGCAGACACACGCACCAAAGGACAAGGCTGCAAGAAGTTACATCTAGATTACACATACGCATACTCAGGTGTAGAAATCAATGCAAGAGCTAAACATGGCGTCGGATTCATCATTGACCCAGATCTAGCTAAGTCAATACTACACATAGGTTACATCTCAGAAAGAATAATGACAATCACAATACGGGAGATCGACATGGACACGACCTACATTCAAATTTACGCGCCGTGTAATAGTGCTGACAATATAGAAGAATGCGATGAATTTTATGACGTCATTAGCGATACTATAAATAGAATCAAATCAGGGGAGACTACTTTCTATTGGGTGATTTTAATGCACATTTAGGTTCTGATAGGACAGGAGTTGAGGCATATCTAGGACACTTCGGAGACAACACTAGTCAGAGAAATGGAAACGGCATAAGACTTCTGGAATTGTGTAACCAGCACGACCTAATTATTACCAACACACAATTTCAACACCGGCAATCACACATTTATACTTGGTACAAATGGAACAACTTAGACTGCAAGAGCCAAATAGATTTCATTCTAGTCAAAAGATCAAAAAGAAGGTCAGTGGTAGACGCTAGGGCTATACCAAATTTATGCATAGACACGGACCACAAAGCGGTAGTTATGACTATCAGAACACACAAGAAGAGTACCAGAGGGCAACACACGACTACAAAAGAAATAATCAAAATCAATAAATTAACAGATGTCAACACACAAGAGTCATATCTTCAAAGAGTCACAGATAATTTTGTTAAACTAACTGAAGAAAGCAAGTCAGTAGAAGAAGAATGGACAGTATTTAAGAGAACTTTATTAGAAGCAGCCAAAAAAACATGCGGAACAGCAAAATACAGAGGTACCCGACCAAAAGCACAACTTGGTGGAATGACGAAGTAAAACTAGCGGTAAAGGAGAAAAACACAGATACAACTTATGGGCAAAAACAAACATCAAAACGACCTCACTGAGTATAGAACAGCTAGAAAACAAGCCAAGGAGATAATAAAGAAGTCTAAAATACAAGCATGGCAAGATTATGGCGGAACATTAAATTCAGACTACAAAAATTCAACAAGACATTTTTACAAGAAAATTAAAGCTATGCGGAAAAGACAAGAACAATATGACCCAACTGAAATTATTAACGATGAAAACGGCCAAGCTCTTAATGATCCAAAATGATAATGAACAGATGGCGACAATACTTTAGTGAACTTCTCAACCTACAACAAGAGGACCAACCGAACACTCAAGAACACACAGTAAATGTAACTTCAGAAGTAGAACCAAGCATAACACTATCAGAGATCAGAAATGCTGTAAATATGGCCCCACCTAATAAAACACCAGGCCTAGACAATATCCCGGCCGACCTAATCAAAGCAACTAAAGAGGTAGGAATCAGCTGGCTCCATAGACTATTCAACCAAGTCTGGATCACACAAGAAACACCAGAAGATTGGAGGAATGCTACAATTGTTCCCATCTGGAAGAAGAAAGGTAGCAAGAGGGACTGTACAAAGTATAGAGGCATAGCGCTACTGAGCCACACTGGGAAAATATTCTGCAAAATACTTGAGAAAGGCTCCGCCACATCATCGAGCCACAGCTTAATGACTCCCAAATGGGATTCAGGAAGAACAAAAGCTGTACAGACGCAATATTCGCCCTCAGACAGTTAGTAGAAAGGACTATCGAATCCGACAAACATTTACACGTTGCATTTGTAGATCAGGAAAAGCGTTCGACCGCGTAGATAGGCACAAGTTGTGGAAAATACTAACAACCTATGGGGTTAATGAACACCTAATCAACCTTTGCAAGAACATTTATACTGACAGCCAATGTACGATTAGAACAAACACAGGATTATCAGAAAAGTTTCACGTAGGGTCAGGAGTAAGACAAGGTTGCGTACTATCCCGCTGCTATTCATCACGTACATTGACCACATTTGTAAAATAGCTAACACCAGCGAAGGAAACAACCTCGGAGAACTCTTAAATGAATTTCTTTTGCAGACGATCAGGCAATCATATCAACAACAGAAGAACAGCTACAACAACACATCAACAGACTCCAGTTAGCATGTAACGAATACAACATGAGAATTAACATCGACAAAACAGAAGTAATGACATTCGCCAGAGAGGAAAACACTACCAACATCTCCATCGATAATCATCTACTAAATCAAGCAAAAGATTTCACATACCTGGGAGCATTTTTTCAGCAAATGGAAGAATAACTAATGAAATTCAACACAGATGCAACAAAGCAAATCAAATGATAGGGCAAATGGCGCCAATTTTAAGATGCAAACACGTCACCATGAACACAAAAAGAGCAATGTTCAACACAATCTTTCTTCCCACATTATGTTACCAGTGCCAAACCTGGACGCTGACAACAAACGATAGAAGAAAACTAGTCACAACAGAGATGAAGTGTCTACCAGAATGCTGGGTGTAACAAGAAGAGACCGGTTGAGAAATGAAGACATCAGGAAAAAGTGGGTACAACATCAGTACTAGACTTCATCAAGAAACAACAAATTAAATGGTTCGGTCACGTAAGCAGATTACCATCAGACAGTGCACCCCAAAGAGCAATGCTGCTCCGATACAATGGGTACAAAGCAAAGGCCGGCCACGCAAAAGATGGACCTCAGAGATAACAGAGGCGACGAAAGAGACTATCTACGAAGCGCATACTAGGGCCCGTTTTAGAAATCTCTTCCTGACCTGACGCTGTGAGGCATACAGGATTCGAGAAAGAAAGAAAGAAAGAAAGATAATGAATTTCCTTTCTTCCCTTGCCTCTTTGTGATCATCAAAATTCCTTGTTTATATAAATAAGAAAGAGAATTTGTCAATGCTACAGAGAGCGAATACTGACAATAGATGAGAGTACAGACAAGAATAGACTATCATCTTCCGACTCAAGATAGGACATAATAATAGCCGTCCATTGCAAGCGATGATGACAACAATCTCAGACGTGTGCTTTTGCACCTCTCTGGTGTGTGCGGAGGTGACTGTAGAGTCCAATCCTAGAACAGAATCCCTGACCACAGGTGGGGCATACATGATCAAGGTTAAAACAATTGTTGAGCGGCAGGGTAACGATCCCTGTACATCTCACATGCCAAGCGAGCGCTCTACCATTTGAGCTACAGCCGCTATAGGACATAACAGACTGAACAAACACCTACACAGGCTACCATTGCCCCTATCCTCTCTGTGTTTCTGTGGCACCGCTGATCAAACCACAGAACATGTCTTGCAAGACTGTCCCCTCTACACGCTCCATAGAAAAGAATGATGATCCTACAACTCAACACTACATTCACAACTACATGACATCAGAGAAGAGCTCTAGACAACAGTTGACTTCATCATAAGACTGCAAGACTGTCCCCTGTATGTCCTCCCTAGAAAGGAATACTGGGCTTACAACACTACATTCAAAACTACATGGCACCAGAGATGTGCTCCAGACAACCGTCGACTTCATCATAAGAACGCATCTAACGGTATAATCATCAAAACTACATGGCACCAGAGATGTGCCCCAGACAACCGTCGAATTCATCATAAGAACGCATCTAACGGTATAATCATCAAAACTACATGGCACCAGAGATGAGCTGCAGACATCCGTCAACTTCATCTTAAGAACGTGCCTAACGGTATAACCCTCAAAACTACATGGCACCAGAGATGTGCCCCAGACAACCGTCGACTTCATCATAAGAACGCATCTAACGGTATAATCATCAAAACTACATGGCACCAGAGATGAGCTGCAGACAACCGTCAACTTCATCATAAGAACACGTCTAACAGTATAATCATCAAAACTACATGGCACCAGAGATGAGCTGCAGACAACCGTCAACTTCATCTTAAGAACGTGCCTAACGGTATAACCCTCAAAACTACATGGCACCAGAGATGTGCCCCAGACAACCGTCAACTTCATCATAAGAACACGTCTAACAGTATAATCATCAAAACTACATGGCACCAGAGATGAGCCCCAGACAACCGTCAACTTCATCTTAAGAACGTGCCTAACAGTATAATCATCAAAACTACATGGCACCAGAGATGTGCTCCAGACAACCGTCGAATTCATCATAAGAACACGTCTAACAGTATAATCATCAAAACTACATGGCACCAGAGATGAGCCCCAGACAACCGTCAACTTCATCATAAGAACACTACTAACAGTATAATCATCAAAACTACATGGCACCAGAGATGAGCCCCAGACAACCGTCAACTTCATCATAAGAACACATCTAACGGTATAATCATCAAAACTACATGGCACCAGAGATGTGCTCCAGACAACCGTCAACTTCATCATAAGAACACTACTAACAGTATAATCATCAAAACTACATGGCACCAGAGATGAGCCCCAGACAACCGTCAACTTCATCATAAGAACACATCTAACGGTATAATCATCAAAACTACATGGCACCAGAGATGAGCCCCAGACAACCGTCAACTTCATCATAAGAACACTACTAACAGTATAATCATCAAAACTACATGGCACCAGAGATGAGCCCCAGACAACCGTCAACTTCATCATAAGAACACATCTAACGGTATAATCATCAAAACTACATGGCACCAGAGATGAGCCCCAGACAACCGTCAACTTCATCATAAGAACACTACTAACAGTATAATCATCAAAACTACATGGCACCAGAGATGAGCCCCAGACAACCGTCAACTTCATCATAAGAACACATCTAACGGTATAATCATCAAAACTACATGGCACCAGAGATGAGCCCCAGACAACCGTCAACTTCATCATAAGAACACTACTAACAGTATAATCATCAAAACTACATGGCACCAGAGATGAGCCCCAGACAACCGTCAACTTCATCATAAGAACACTACTAACAGTATAATCATCAAAACTACATGGCACCAGAGATGAGCCCCAGACAACCGTCAACTTCATCATAAGAACACATCTAACGGTATAATCATCAAAACTACATGGCACCAGAGATGAGCCCCAGACAACCGTCAACTTCATCATAAGAACACTACTAACAGTATAATCATCAAAACTACATGGCACCAGAGATGAGCCCCAGACAACCGTCAACTTCATCATAAGAACACATCTAACGGTATAATCATCAAAATAGCGAGAGCAAAGAAGAAGAAGATAAAGATAACAAATACGAGTCACGGACGGTAAAGAAACCAAACAGAAAATATCTGGAGGCAACAAAGATGTGTGTTTACATAAACTTTAAGATGTGTGTTTACATAAACTTTAAGATGTGTGTTTACATAAACTTTAAGATGTGTGTTTACATAAACTTTAAGATGTATGTTTACATAAACTTTAAGATGTATGTTTACATAAACTTTAAGATGTATGTTTACATAAACTTTAAGATGTATGTTTACATAAACTTTAAGATGTATGTTTACATAAACTTTAAGATGTATGTTTACATAAACTTTAAGATGTATGTTTACATAAACTTTAAGATGTATGTTTACATAAACTTTAAGATGTATGTTTACATAAACTTTAAGATGTATGTTTACATAAACTTTAAGATGTATGTTTACATAAACTTTAAGATGTATGTTTACATAAACTTTAAGATGTATGTTTACATAAACTTTAAGATGTATGTTTACATAAACTTTACAACTTCATCAACAACCCTATGGATCACTGGAAAAAATATACTTAAACAAAACAGAACTGCTCGAACTCGAACCCATGAACTTCGGAACACCCCATGCGAATGGCTGCACCACTGAACCACAAAGACTCGCAATGCATTATTTTTACGAGTTTTAAAATTCCATAATATTAACTTTATTTCTGTTCACCATCATTTTTATTTATCTCTAATTTTGATTTCAATATTTCTAAACCGTCTGTTGTGTTGTTATGGCTCGCAAGGGGAGCAAAGAATGGTAGCACTGCGACCTTTAAGGCATGTCGTAAGAGTCGACTGGTGTAGGAGCCTAGAGACGATACCCTAGTTAAAAAGCGTCCCAGAAATCGGACATGCTGACGTACTTGTAGGCTCATAACTCGCACAAAGTACAATCGCTCTTAGAATCAGATCACATACAAATCACAAAGAGTGATTTTACAAGTGGTTGATATGGAGCGTTTGAAGAAGAAGAGGAAGAAGAAGAAGAAGAAGGAGAAACCATCTTCAAATTATTAATCAGAGTTCTACAAAAATGAAAAAAATGGTTAAAATAGAAAATGATTTCTCAAATTCTCCCCCCAAAAATGGCAATAATATTTTAAAATAAATATTTATAAATTATTTCAAACAAAAAATGGATAAAGTATGGAAGAGAAATTATAAATGAACATATAAAGAGAACTTACCTTGATATACAGACTACTAACTTATCACAAGTTCAGCTTCACAAAAAGAGAATTGGGAACGTGGTTGGGCTTTGCTAGTATACGGTAACGGATTGCTCCAATTGGCTGTTAGTTACCATGACAACACAAAATATGACAAGAAAGGGGTGGAGAATTTCCGTTGCTTATTTCAGATAACTCCCACGCACAAAAAAATTGTACTAACTTTTTAGGCTGTTATTCTGAAATTCTTCTAGAAGGTTCACGAATATTTTTGGAAGAACTGTTAAAACCAATTTAGCACATATTTATTTCTGTTAATTTGAAGAAATGTTAGAAATGAATCAATCAATCAATCAAGTGCCATGCCTGGCGGCGTAGGCGATCATGTCTCTCCACAACTCTCTTTGCTTGGTGCATGTAATCAGTTCTGATATTTTGTCGAACCATGATGTCAGGCATCCAACATCTTCTCCCCCTGTCTTCCACGATCTCTCCTTCCCTGAATTTTACCTGTAGTCACCAAATGTTCTAAACCTTCTCTTCGCATTATATGCCCGAAGAACCTTGATTGTCGAATTCTTATTCTTTTGATAAGGTTTCTTTGTGTACAGGCCTGATTTAAAACCTCATCATTTGTTGTCTTTGCTGTCCATGGAATTCTCAACATTCTTCTGTAAACCACATCTCTGTGGCTTCCAATGATCGTATTGATTGTTTGTTCAGTGTCCATGATTCGCTGCCATACATAAGAATTGGTTCAATATAGCATTGGAGTACTCGTTTTCGCAGTGTCATGAATATGGAATTAAAAAAAAAAAAATTTCAGTATTCCTATTCTTGTTAACACCTCCTCCAATATTTTTCTTCTTCTACTTATTCTAGCGCTTCATATCGACCCCTTGTTAAACCGCTCTGTGTGATTCGTATGTGATCTGAGCCTAAAAGCGATTGTACGAGCGCCTAAAATTAGACCAGCATATCCGATTTCTGTGACGTTTTTTATTTACTAGGGTAGCTTTCCTAGGCACTGACCTTCAGCACCTCTTACGACATGCCTTGTAGGTCGCAGTCAGTGTTTCTATTTTGTTGCTTCCCTTGCTAGACCCAGTAACACACGGGAGCTCGAGTATTCATTACTTGACTTACAAACTTCAGCGAGCCACAGGAACCATCAGTATGCATAATCTTCAATATCTGTTGGGGAGACTGAGCACCTATGGGTCTGCCCGGAGTGCAATGACGTCAGTTTAGTAACCAATAACCAATAACCAATGACTTACAAACCCAAACATTGACAAAGGGTAATACTTTTCGGACGTCGATCATCCTAAACAGAGTAAGATGACGTCCAAACACCATGGCTCAGATCATATAAAGACTACGTCAAAATATGATCGTAACTGTGTAGATCCGGGCCAAAATATACGGCAGAATGGATCGTTCCCTAGGGTTAGCTACCCTAGTAAATAAACAGGCTGAAATTGGGTGGGCGGGGCTAGTTACCTTGAACGCATAATCGCACAATGTAAACAAACAGTCTTGTCAAAGACCAATTATGTATCACATAGAGGATGATAAAATTGGCAGTGAAGAACAAACGAAAGAAGAAGAAGAAGACAGAAGATTACTGGACCTACATGTAAGGATATGATAGGAAACACCAGAGACAGAGATTTGTGGAAATCCATGATCGTCTACGCCAGTCGACAAGACACGTGATGATGATGGGAATGCTTCTCATTGGAATACACACACACACGCAAGCACGTACACACACACACACGCGCACAAACACAAATCAACAGAGGTAGTTAATATTTTATACGTTTAATATATTTCTGTGGGTGCAGGGTCGTGCCGTGTTATGATACAGAGAGGCGGCCGCATCAGGCGGCACCGTAAGGGGGCGGCATAAGCAACGGAATCAAAATCGAAATTGAAGCTTATTTTAAAGAAAAAACATTTAAGGGCGGAATTTCGAAGACTTGCATCATACTGAGAAAATATACCGCACGGTCCTGTGTCGGTGGACAATAACAAGATGAATTCCTCTCGCACCGTTATACGTTACATAGGGCAGGCAAGCAATTTCTCCACACCGCTCTATCCTGGGCAAAAGAAGGGGATGCAGAAGATTCAAACGCCCTAGTGGTTACCAGGGCCCAAATTGGGGGTGTAAAAATAGAACCACTGTTACCTGCCAAGCATGTCGTAAGAGGCGACTAAGGAGGTTCGGTTGAAATCGGATGCACGTGTCCTAAATGTGTAGAAGTCTATGCGTTTAGGGTCTACCAAACCAATGTGCAACGTATACACGTTCTTGGCAAAGATCAAACATATCACAAAGAGTGATTAAAATTGGTGGTAAAGAACGAACGCAAAGAAGACGGAGATGAAGAAGGTTCAAGAAAGAGAGGACGATCTAAGGAGACACTGAAACAAACATTGCTGAGAGAGGCAAGAAATATCGGTCTCAGTTCCATGGTACGGATAAGCGTAAAGTTAAAGCGTTCGACTATCGACTCGGATACAAGAGGGGTATGGGTTCAATCCCATCCTCGATGTTCTTCTACATATGTGAAAAGGAATTGACCCTCCTACCTGCTGCATACTAGGGCCTAGAAATGTGAAGTGAAGTGACTTCATACTATAATGTCTGAACAGGCTACGGCAAATTTTACTTTTATTAATATCTTTCTAAGCTTCCACTAAAAATTGTCCAAAGACGAGGCACTGGCTTCCTTGGACCGGGTTTCTCCACATGGCATCGTCCCTGTCAACAGAGATGGCATGTCATCTGTCTAGAGTATTGTAAAAGCATGAACTCTATAGCTCTGGCAACAATCCTACAGATCTTATGAAAAATGGAACTCTCGGTACGGAGTCGAACCCTCAGACTTCAGTATGACAAGCAAACAACTAACCACTTCCTATTGAGACCCCTCAAATCCATTCCCAGACACATCTACGCTTCCGTTAGCCTTCACTCCAGAACCTGACGTCCTCCATTACTTTAAATACCCTCTAAGACACTGCCTTATTAGGAATCTCCGCAGCATTAAGCTCCTGTGAAATGAAATGCTCGAGGAAGGTTGTGAGAGTCACAAGGAAAGACAGACTACGAAATGAGGACATCAGCAGCAGAGTCGGTATAACTTCATGCACCGAATACATTGAAAGACAACACATGCAATATTTAATGAGAATTAAATACAACCAGCCACCAATAACAGCATACAATAAAAAGAGATCGGGCACTAGAGCTAAGGGAAGACCAAGAAAAGATGGATAGACAATATCAAGACCACACTACATAAACACGGATACAACACAACAAGGGTGACTCATCTAGCCCTAGAACGCAAATTAAAGCACCCATCCCTACGCTTAACGGCAAGAGTGGACAGCCAACTTCATCTTCCACCTGGGAATAGACAATAGACAATAGACTACACGGTTAGAGTTGTTGAAGGTTGCTGTGTCTGCAAGAAAGTCGAGTTCTCTTCCCTACGTAAATATAAGAAAACGGGTGAAGACTCATAATTCCTGGAGGTTCAAAGAAGAAGAATAAGAAATGCCTTCCAATTCGCAGAATCTTATGAAAGAGCAAGTATACATATAACCAAAACCACAGTCAACTATAATATTAGGTCGCATAACTGACCGGAAATCTTGACCTAGTTTAAATTGGGGAGTGGATTTCATATATGTTTGATAGAACACTGCACGCTTTATTGCAATTTTACTCAATTCTGTGAGTCTATGGTTAGTTAATGATGAAAAACATTCATAATATTGATATTCCTTATTGTTAAACTTAACTTGTTGGATAATATAACTTCGAGTTAGCATTTTGTGTTGATTTTAAAATGAATTCATCTATATACACCAATACTGGAATGAGAGGTCTCGTGACGGTTGTGATCTTATTTCCTAGAATTTTTACCTGAGTCCACTGGCAGGACTGTGGCCAATGATATGATACAGAAAGGCGGCCACATCAGGCGAGACCGTAAGGAGGCGACATGAGCAGTGAAATCAAAATCATAATTGAAGGTTATTTTAAAGAGAAATCATTAAAGGGGCGGCATTTCGAAGGCCTGAACCATACTGAGAAAATATACCGCACGGCTCTGTCCACTGGCCGTATGAGTTTATAGTTGGCTGTGCCCAGAACAGCGCAACAGAATAGCGCAAGTCAAAAACAGAAAACCACGACACTGGTCAACAACCCTGTAGCAATATGACGACAAAAGAAGAAGAAGAAGAAGAAACCACAAAACAACCCCGGCACCACCACCCCAAGAGAACAGGGACCATGTCAACAGAATCATCCAAGCTTGTTAAGTGAATAAATTGAATGACAGCTAGTTGTCCCTGGTGTGTAAAACAGTAGGACTGGTATCAATAATGAAATCACGGAGTCTCAAATTTGATGGATTTCCTGGAATTATCAGACAGAGTCAACTTAAGCCGGATACGTCACCACTAAACAATGATATTAGAAAGTAGAAGCGTTAGCAGGGCAATTTTCTTCTTCTCTAGGCTCCCCAAGAAGCATAAAGCATCAACACAATTCCTCCCAACCAGATCTGTTGCCAGTTCAGGTCATTCGGGATCAAGGTGGTGTAGAGGTCTAGGTGCTTGTCTCTTGTACCGAAGAGAACCAGGTTCGCTCCCTCGTGGAGCTATCTTGATATTTTTCAGAGATCCTTGATCTCATTGTAGTGAGATCGAGTTACTAGTCCTATCGGAAACGGACGATATAGCGTAAATCCTGTGTTCAGGTTGAGCACGTCACAGAACGCTTGGCAGTTCAAAATCGAGAAGAGCAGGCTGGAAATCCGCTGCCCGTGCAAAACTCATTTGAAAAGATTAAAAATAAACTTTTTATAAAATATCTTCACCATCTTCAAAATTACATTAGTGGACACTCGCCGGTGATACGGAGTTGGTGCACTGCTGCTGAGATCTTCCTGTGTAAGAAAGAGATCAGAGCACACATGGTGACCCACCGAAGTGCAATGATGATGGTCCTATCATTCAATCAATCAATCAATCAATCAATCAATTAATCAATCAATCAATCAATCAATTAATCAATCAGGTCATACTTGCTTGTTGAGGAACATAACATGTGAACGTTATTGTAAATATTTTCAGCTTACATTCAACTTGTTTGCTAAAGTTCTTACACATGTTCTGGCCAAGATTGATTGATTGATTTGATTGATTGATTTTTTTGTCCCGATCCTGAAGCACTTGAGCTTTTCAGCTCTTCGGCTCGGTGCCATGGACATCGTAACCCTTCGGTTCGGTGCCACGAACACCGTAAATCTGGGAACCTGTAGCTTTTCTGCCAGTCCGCGGAGTTGAACCCGCACTTACAGAGGACTAGTCACCCGTAGTCCAACGCGCTACGTGCACGCGGGCTTGATTGATTGATAGGGCCATCATTATTGCACTTCGGTGACTAACCATTTCTACATCGATCTCTTTCTTACACATGAAGATCTCAGCAGCAGAGCACCAACTCCTGGGACAGGTGTCCCGAGGGTCCTAGATGTACTATAGAAGATCATGAAAATATTTGTAGTCATTTTATTTTAATCTTTTCTAATGAATTTTGGGGTTCTGTTTTCCATCCTGATCTTCTCAGTTTTGAACTACCAAGGGTTCTTTTACGTGTTTAAATTGAACACGAAATCTACGTTTTATCGCCCGTCTCCAAAAGGACTAGAAACTTGATCTCACCTACATTGACTTCTCTCCTTCTCTCTCTCTCTCTCTCTCTCTCTCTCTCTCTCTCGATCCCTGCCTAGACCGATGAACCAAATTTTATCATGAATTCTTCTGTGGTTTTGTTGTGGTTTCTCCGTCCCTCCGTACAGCTTCTCGCAAAGCTCTGTGTTATCAGGCCAGGTATCGTTTCTCAGGGCTGCTAACAACTGGCAGTCTTGCAGTATGAGCTCTGCCGTCATGTCCGCCTTTTCACAGTGGTACAGTCTAGTTGTGCTAATTTTAAATTTGTTGAGCATGTGACATTGAGATCACGAATCTCTGGGAAAAAAATGTCCATATGGCTCCACGAGGTAGAGAACCGAGTGCCTTTGTAACGTGAGGCGAGCACATAACTTCTACGCCACAGAGAACCCAGAATAGGGACTAGGGAGGATACCCTAGTAAATAAAAACCGTCGCATAAATTGAATACGCAGGCCTACTTATAGGCGCATAACTGGTATAACGTACAACCGATCTTAGGCTTGGATCACATACAAATCACAAAAAGTGTTTAACAAGTAGTCGATAAGGAGCGTTTGAAGAAGAAGAAGAAGAGGATACACTCGGCCAGATGCTCCGCTAATAAGATTAAGAAACACGTAAAACTCAATAATTAGTGTGTAACCGGAACCGTTAAACAATCAGATGACGGTTGCAAATACATGTGATGATACATTAGATAAGTTTAACAAAAGGCACGGAGTCTGACAATGTTAAATTTTGTCAATTTGAACATTTAACATATACACTTAAAACATGATTATACATGTTACGTAATATAGCAAAATATCACAACACGATCATTTCGTAATCGGAGGAAGAAAAACACCCGAACTAAGATATGCTGACGATATAGGGTTATTATCAACGTTGCAAAATGGAATTGAGAAATTAATAATGGCAGATCAAGATAGGGAGAAAATGCACAAACAATTTATATATATCTCAAATTGTCAAAATAATGACAAATGAAAAAAACGTTTCAAAATATAAATTATGGTTTTGTCAAATAGAAAAAGAAAATGTGACAGGTTTTGAATATCTAGTCTCACTATTTGCTAACAAGATATGGAAAATAGGATGAAGAAAATTAACTCTTTCACTCCGTAATTTTTTTCAGCCTCTGGACGCATTTATATTGCAGTGTTTACTGTATTAGCTGGTATACTGGCCTTTTGTCATCTTAAACAATGCTGCAGCCAGTATATAGGCTCAGAGGACCGAAGGGGTTAAAAGACAAATAAACATGGCGAGAAACTTTAACACCTAAATAAACAAATAAATGAAATATACATTACAACAAATACTATGAAGGGAGTCTATGTGGCGAAGTCGTAAAGCCCTTTGCCTTGTGAGTCGAAGGTCGTGGGTTCGAGTCCCGACCGCGACATTCTGTTCACAAGTGCAGTTTTTTCCAGAGACCCTAGGATTGTTGCTGGAGCTATGGAGGTTGTGCTTTGTGCAATACTCTCGGCAGATGGCGTGCCAGTTCTGTGGAGAGGGACCGAGATGTATGGGGTAAAAACCCGGTGCAATGAAGTCAATACTTCGGCTCTTAAACCCTTTTTTAAAGACTATGATACTAAGTGCATGGATATATTCAGTAGTAAACTCTACTATATGGCAGAGTTACCAAATGTTAATCTGCTTTTGGTGTTACATTTTACCATTCTACATAATTTTACTGCAGTCTCCGTCTACATTGCTAGATTTTGGAAAACAAAGTTAGAAAATTGTGTGTCTATCTATTGTCTATTGTGTCTGGTCAACCACTAGTAACAACTGTTCTAAGAAAGAGGAGATGGAGATATGTTGGACACACCTTGAGGAGAAATGTCTGGTCAACCACTAGTAACAACTGTTATAAGAAAGAGAAGATGGAGATATGTTGGACACATCTTGAGGAGAAATGATCAACGAATATCAAAGCAGGCATTGAAGTGGGATGCACAGGTTTCAAGAAAGAGAGGTCGACCTAAGGAGACCCTGGAACGAACTTTGCTGAGAGAGGCAAGAAGTATCGGTCTCAGTTCCATGGATGCGATTGAGCGAGTTGACCAGGATAGAGCGGTATGGAGAAATTACTTGCAGGCCCTATGTAACGTATAACGGTACTAGAGGAATTATTATTATTATTTATTATCTATTGTCTATTCCCAGGTGGAAGATGTAATTGGCTGTCCACTCTTGCCGTTAAGGGTAGGGATGGGTGCTTTAATTGGCGTTCTAGGGCCAGATGAGTCGCCCCTGTTGTGTTATATCCGTGTTTATGTAGTGTGGTCTTGATATTGTCTATCCATCTTTTTCTTGGTCTTCCAATTTGTTATATATGCAAAAAATATGAAAAAAACATATTTTACTTACCAATTGTGTTTTATTACTTACAGCTAGAATAGTATTTTATTGTAATTTGAATGGGACCATTGAGTAATCAGAATGCACACCCGCCCGCGTGGTACCGGGACCCCAAGGAATCAAAGAATAGTACCACTTCAACCTACAATGCATGTCGTAAGAAGCGACTGATGTAAGATCTAGGGATGCTACTCTAGTAAATAAAAAGCAGCACATAACGCGTATGTGCTGACCTACTTATAGTGTATAACTGGTACAGCGTACAATCGCTCTAATGCTCAGATCACATATAAATCACACAGAGTGGTTGACAAATGGTCGATATGGAGCGTTCAAAGAAGAAGAACGAATGCACATCGTTTGAAGTTTTTGTTTCAGTCACTTTTTTTTCCGATCCTGAAGCTCTTGAGCTTTTCAGCTCTTCGGCTCGGTGTCATGGACATCGTAACCCTTCGGTTCGGTGCCACGAACACCGTAAATCTGGGGAATCTGTGGCTTTTTCTGCCATCCCGCGGAATTGAACCCGCACACAGAGGGATAGTCACCTGTAGTCCAACGCTCTACGAACATGCTGGGCAGACGGGCAAGTTGTGTCACTTAAATCCATTGTTTCAATTTTGTTGGTGAAGCCATATTTTACTGCAAGAGTTACTGAAAGCATTGAGAACTGCATTTTGTTTCTCATTTTATTTGTCATGATATTCATGCTGCTGAATAACCGTTCCACTTCAGCATTAGAATTTGGTAACATTCAGTGGCGGCTCGTAGTCATTTTTCTAGGTGGGGCCAGACACAAATTTGCCTGAAAAATCATGGTTTTTGGAGTATTTACTATTATTTGTCTATTCCGGAAGTTTTCCCTTTCGATTATAGGTAGGGCCAGGCCCCACTGGCCCTTAATGACGAGCCGCCGCTGGTAAAATTAATAAACTTGAGGCGAAAGTTGAAACTTCTTTGAAATGGGTTACCTTCCGAAGAATTTGTATAATTGAAAACTTCAGACCAAAATCTCTCATTTGTTGCAATATGAGTCCATTTAACCAAATGTGTGCTGGTGTATTGAATATTCTTCTTCGACTTCGATCGCTCCATATCGATCACTTGTCAACCACTCTGTATGATTTGTATGTGATCTGAGACTAAGAGCGATTGTACGTTATGCCAGTTATGCGCCTACAGTAGGCCAGCACATCCGATTTCTGCGCTGCTTTTTATTTACTTGGGTAGCATAACTAGGGTCTACATCAGTCGCCTCTTACGACATGCATTGTAGGTCGCAGTGGTGATATTCTTTGCTTCCCTTGCAGGCCCCGGCACTACATGGGCGATTAGTGAATCTCAATTGATAACTTCATTTCTTCATTGAAATGAAATAATTCTACTTGGAATAATAGGTTTCTTAATATGTATCAATGTATTTTGTACTGAGAACAAACTTATATTCTTCAAAATATCAATGTTTTCTGGCAGACGATTATGCAGCGCTTTGTGCAGGCTAATCAAAATGTTTGTGCCATTTTTCAGATGTGAGTTACTTGAGAAAGCTTAAATGTTTTTGATAATTATCAATTCCCCAAGCGTTTTCTCAAATCTAGAACCCAGCTGTGGATTTGGATTCAGACATTCTTCAATGTTAGTGTTAGGATCAAGAGGATCAATGCTGCTTGTTGGCAGTACTAACATGTTAGTGTTAGGATCAAGAGGATCAATGCTTCTTGTTGGCAGTACTAACATGTTAGTGTTAGGATCAAGAGAATCAATTCTGTTTGTTGGCAGAACTAACATGTTAGCAATTGATGGAATTAGAAGTGATAGATCAGAAAGCAATTTTGTTTTATCAGCAGTATTTGAATCAAA
Organism: Arion vulgaris; assembly: GCA_020796225.1. Taxonomy (NCBI): domain Eukaryota; kingdom Metazoa; phylum Mollusca; class Gastropoda; order Stylommatophora; family Arionidae; genus Arion; species Arion vulgaris. The sequence continues at coordinate 24,828,494 of CM036774.1, read as the reverse complement.
AAGTTTGTTCTCTTCTTGAACATGTTTTAGAATTGAATACAACTAATTTCTGTTTTAATCCGTCTTGTTTTAGTCCATTCTCTGAGTCTTAGACCAAATTAAAATAAATATACAAATTAATTAATAATTAATTAATATTAATATTAATATATTTATATATTAATATAATTAATAAATACATTAATTCTGATTTTCCTGCTAAATGTTCGATCTAAATATTCAGGTTAAATCGGACAAATAATGTTAAATCTAGCATTAAAAATGCTAAATTGGCAACTCTGCTTTATGGATGGAAAACATGGACACTTAGCATGGTAGTTAGAAAATATATATATAAGATTTTAAATATATCTGGAACAGAGAAGAGTACTTCATATATCTGGGACAAAGAATTACTTCATATATATGGGACAAAGAAAGTACTTCATATATATGGGACAGAGAAGAGTACTTCATATATCTGGGACAGAGAAGAGTACTTCATATATCTGGGACAGAGTACTTCATATATCTGGGACAGAGAAGAGTGCTTCATATATAGGGACAGAAGAGTGCTTCATATATCTGGTACAAAGAAGCGTACTTCATATATATGGACAGAGAAGAATACTTCATATATATGGGACAGAAAGAGTGCTTCATATATCTGGGAAGAGAAGAGTACTTCATATATCTGGGACGGAGAAGAGTACTTGATATATCTAGGACAGAGAAGAGTACTTCATATATCTAGGACAGAGAAGGGTACTTCATATATCTGGGACAGAAAAGAGTGCTTCATATATATGGGACAGAGAAGAGTACTTCATATATCTGGGACAGAGAGGAGTACTTCATATATCTGGGACAGAGAAGAGTACTTCATATATATAGGACAGAGAAGAGTACTTCATATATATATGGGACAGAGAAGAGTGCTTCATAGATATAGGACAGAGAAGAGTACTTCATATATCTGGGACAGAGAAGAGTACTTCATATATCTAGGACAGAGAAGAGTACTTCATATATCTAGGACAGAGAAGGGTACTTCATATATCTGGGACAGAGAAGAGTACTTCATATATCTGGGACAGAGAAGAGTACTTCATATATCTTGGACAGACAAGAGTACTTCATATATCTGGGACAGAGAAGAGTACTTCATATATCTGGGACAGACAAGAGTACTTCATATATCTGGGACAGAGAAGAGTACTTCATATATCTGGGACAGAGAAGGTACTTCATATATCTGGGACAGAGAAGAGTACTTCATATATCTGGGACAGAGAAGAGTACTTCATATATATCTGGGACGGAGAAGAGTACTTCATATATCTGGGACAGAGAAGAGTACTTCATATATATGGGACAGAGAAGAGTGCTTCATAGATATAGGACAGAGAAGAGTACTTCATATATCTGGGACAGAGAAGAGTACTTCATATATCTGGGACAGAGAAGAGTACTTCATATATCTAGGACAGAGAAGAGTACTTCATATATCTAGGACAGAGAAGGGTACTTCATATATCTGGGACAGAGAAGAGTACTTCATATATCTGGGACAGAGAAGAGTACTGCATATATCTTGGACAGACAAGAGTACTTCATATATCTGGGACAGAGAAGAGTACTTCATATATCTGGGACAGACAAGAGTACTTCATATATCTGGGACAGAGAAGAGTACTTCATATATCTGGGACAGAGAAGAGTACTTCATATATCTGGGACAGAGAAGAGTACTTCATATATCTGGGACAGAGAAGAGTACTTCATATATATCTGGGACGGAGAAGAGTACTTCATATATCTGGGACAGAGAAGAGTACTTCATATATATGGGACAGAGAAGAGTGCTTCATAGATATAGGACAGAGAAGAGTACTTCATATATCTGGGACAGAGAAGAGTACTTCATATATCTGGGACAGAGAAGAGTGCTTCATATATCTGGGACAGAGTACTTCATATATCTGGGACAGAGAAGAGTGCTTCATATATCTGGGACAGAGAAGAGTGCTTCATATATATGGGACAGAGAAGAGTGCTTCATATATCTGGGACAGAGAAGAGTACTTCATATATCTTGTACAGAGAAGAGAATAAATAGATATATCCAGAAAGAACTCAAAATCAAAGAAAACTGGCTGATGCTACAAATAAGAATGAGAAATAATTTAGACATGTAAAAAGACACGAAGGGTTGGAGAAGACTATCATGGAAGGAGGCATCTGGGCAAAGAGGAAGACCAAGAAGAAGATGAATTCAGGATGTAACTTCTTCTTCTTCTGGTGATCGTTCTTAATGCCACTTTTATCATTCTAATTATGATATATAAACAGCTTAACACCAAGAACGGGTGTACGTTCACAATCTTCAGTAACATTTGAAGCTCTGATGCTTATCCTTTGGTGATGTGTTCTGTTTCAACCAGCATCAGGATGTAACTGATGATTTGAGCATAACAACTGAAGGAGAATATGGGAGAGAGAAATTCTGAAGGACTGTTAAGGTGGACAAATTCTGTTCAGGACAAACTATTTGATGATGAGGAACTTAGTGTCTGGACAGCTTTGAGAATAAATGTCTACGAAAATTATTAAAAGTAAAATGGAGTGATTTCGTTTCGTTTCTAACAACACAGTGAGAGATATAACACACCAACAACCGGTATCAAATATTATAAGGAAACGAAGGTGGAAATATTTAGGTCATGTGCTTAGATCAGATGAAAAGAGACTAAATCGACAAGTCCTATGTGGTCACCAGTTGGGAAAAGAAAACGTGGAAGACCAAAGACCACTCTTCGAAGAACCATCCAACAAGAAAGTAAACTATTGGGATGTAAAACCATACAAGATCTCCAACTGCTAGCAAAGAACCGTATCACATGGAGATCTAAAACCTCTGCCCTATGTGCCGCCTTTGGCACGAAAGGAACAAACTAACTAACTTAGTGTACTTCTGCTGTACACTATATTGTACTCATTTCTTAGTTCTGTGTACGTTCTAACTCGTCTTCTTCTTCTTCGTTTATGGTTTAACTTATGGTTTAACAATAGTACCCCATCTAATGAGAGTGCTGCACAAAGCACGAACTCCGTTACCTCTAGCAACTACTCCTACTTCCTGACTTGCTCGCTCTCATACTCCTGTTGGTTATAACAGGATACAGTCTGGACAACGGAAAGCGTTGTGTTGCAGTTTCCAGAGTGAGATGTGGTATCTGCACCTTTCAGTACAACACATAGAAACTTCAGCATCGCCATTTCTGGGTAACAGGTTAGATTCTCCCTCTTCGTTCTTCATGATTAACAAATACACGCCAATGTGCAACGTATACACGTTCTTGGCAAGATCAAACATATCACAAAGAGTGATTAAAATTGGTCGTGAAAAACGAACGCAAAGAAGGAGAAGAAGACAAATAAACAGGGTACGCTGAGTGGTTACCGGGGCCAAATTTGGGTGTAAAGAATAGAACCACTGTTACCTGCCATGCATGTCGTAAGAGGCGAATAAGGAGGTTTGGCTGAAATCGGATGCATGTGTCCTAAACATGTAGAAATCTATGCGTTTAGGGGCCTACAAACCAATGTGCAACGTATACACGTTCTTGACAAAGATCAAACATATCACAAAATGTGATTAAAACTGGTCGTAAAGAACGACGCAAAGAAGAAGAAGAGGAAGAAGAACAGGTAAAGTATTAAGAGCTTCGAAAAACCAAATAGACAAACACAGGATTTGAACCACTTACCTCATTTCCGTATGTGGTTCGAATCCTGTTTCTCTTGTTGTCTCGGTAGCTCTTAATACTTGTACCCTGTTTATTTGTTGATCTTCTTCTTCTTCTTTGCGTTCGTTCTTTACGACCAATTTTAATCACTCTTGTGATATGTTTGATCTTTGCAAGAACGTGTATCCTTACACTGGTTTAATGTAGCCCTAAACCATATATTTCTACATGTTTAGAACATGTGCATCCGATTTCAGCCTAACCTCCTTAGTCGCCTCTTACGAATGCTGGCAGGTACAGTGGTTCTATTCTTTACACCCTAATTTGGGCCCCGGTAACCACTCGGCATTTGTTGATCATATTCTTGGCTTCCGTTGCTTCCTCTGGGGTTCTTGCAAAATAACTCCTTGTTCTTATCTTCATTCTTCACAAACTTAGCCAGACATCTTGGTAGCCGCTTGTTTCCGTGGCCGCCACGTAGAGGCGGAGTGGAGTCCTGTTTAGCTTTGTGCTTACCCTGTCCCTGACACTAGCAGTCAGCTATTAGTCGCAGACTGACACATGAGAGAGCCAACTATAAACTTATCTAGAGTTGGTTGTGCACAAACTCAAGCAGCTTACGTGTAGCACGCTGAAGGCGGACGAAGTGTCTAGCCCCACCTCCAGCAACCATCATACGGCTATCTAATTCGAATACGAACCTGCGATCGTCCAAACAGACAGAACAAATGGCTCTGACATTTCGCCACGGAAGAACCAACAAACAGATCTCTGTGTTGATTCTATTTCTCATTCTATGTTTACTAACATTAAATCCTTATTAACATTGCAACATTTCCTTTCTGCAACATTTGTTTAGTTAACAAACAACTACATATAAGTGTTACTATTGATTTTCTTGGAGTGTCTGACCAAACGTATTCGAGGGCGGATCCAATACGGAGATTGTGTTCAATCCACAGTAAGGGAAATAATTTTTTTCTGTCGGGGGCATAAAAGAAAAATCATGACCTGAACAGTTTCAGCGACTGCGCTATCCATACGACATTAAATTCGCCAGGCTCTCGTTTCCCTCTTCCCAAACCTCCCTGTCCCACTTCTTTTTTCGTCACACTGCTACCGGGTTGTTGCCCAGTGTCGTGTCTTTCTGTTTTTTTTGCGCTCTTCTTGTGGCTTGGTGATTGTTACTTATGCTCTTTGACAGACATCGTCATAGAAAGCGTTATTACAGACTGTAGCAACAGTTTTGTTTTTGTTTTAAATTTATAAACTTACAAACCATATTAAAAGAAAGGTTGAGATGAAAATATTTTAACAAGTAAAACAGCGCAGTCAAAGGCGGCGACATCGGGGTTATGGCACACGTGTGATAGTATCCATTCATCCATCCATCTTAAGAGATGATGACAACAGCCTCACACGCATGCTGCTGCACATATCTGGTGTGTATGGAGGTGTCTGTAGAGTGTAATCCTCGAACACAATCCCCTACCAAAGTCGAGCCAAAATGATCAAGGTTAGACCTGTGGGTGTTATGTGTTCTGTCTTGTCGCGCAGCTCGCTTTCTCTGCGCCTCAACGGTTAAACGATTCTCAGTTATGCGTGCCTTTTCTTGTATTATCACAGTGCCACAATTGGCATTCTTGTGTCAGGGATACCCTGCTCGTGACCTCTACATCGCTGCCTTTTAGAGACACTTTAAGGAAGAATGCCTTTATGTATCGACCACGACGGTCTGGCCAGCGTGTTCGTAGCGCGTTGGACTACGGGTGACTATCCCTCTGTGTGTGCGGGTTCAATTCAGTGCGATGGCAGAAAAAGCCACAGATTTCCCAGATTTACGGTGGTCGTGGCACTGAAACGAAAGGTTACGATGTCCATGGCACCGAGTCGAATAGCTGAAAAGCTCAAGTGCTTCTGGATCGGGGAAAAATGTATCGGCCATACAATGCATCCTGGGGCCCGTGTTTATTCTGTTCATAACGAAAGAACGTTCATGAGAATTTCACGAAAGAAGAATCTTTGAGTAACAGTATCTCTCTCTCTCACGATCACCACCCAGACCGATGTACCAGACAGACATCCCCATAAATTCTATTCATGTGGAAATCTGATTCATACAGCCTTAGCATTGGTGTGTTTTACGTCACATCTTCAGTACCATTTGGAGCTCTGGTGCTTATCCTTCGACGATGTGTCCGGTTTCAGCCAGCGTTTACTCGATTCGCTCTCCGTTCTGTAGCCATCTTGTGTTTTTTACGGTGTGGGTTAGCTAACCCCACGCCCAACCTCCTTAACGCCTCTTATGACATGCGTGGCAGGTAACAGTGGTTCTATTCTTTACACCCCATTTTGGGCCCGGTAACCCCTCGGGCGGAGTAACAGTATGTTTCAAGTGGCGTCTGTGGCTTAGGGATAGTGACTCTGATCTATTAACCCCGACATTCTGAGTTCGAATCATGCTGAGGACAATTTGGTAGCAAATTGTTTCGCGTGGATTTTCACAAAAAGGACGATGGCACCACCCGTTTAAAAAGCAATGGCACTCTACTGAACGTAATAATTCCTAGAAAAATTAACAACAGCTTTAAAAGCTGCGGTTGATTCGCAAAGTTCTGTAAAGTGTATGCAATTAACTTTTAAAAATATTTCAACTATCTCTTTAGCACAATCCATTTTTTAAAAAAAATTAAACGTTTAGTCAGTGTTAAGTGTTCATACTTTTTGTTTTCTTTGTTCTTAATCGTATGAACCGTCAGCACACTGCTGCTGACAGTTCCAGTCTCATGTTGGATATTGAAACATGGTCTACTTCAGGTCTCTGTGGTGTGGAAGTAAGGAGCTCGCCTCTAGTTTCAAAGGCACTCAGCTCACTCCCGTGTGGAGCCATCGGATAATGATGATGATATTGATAATTAAGATGATAACGTTGGTGACGATGATGATTATGGTGGTAGTAATGATGGGAACGATAGTGGTTATGGCAATAATGGTGAGGATGATAATGATGATGGTGTTGATATTGCAAAGTTAGTAGTTCTATTGTGAAATTTGATATCAATTTTTTAAAAAAAATGTAAGAGAGACAACTGACATAATGTTCAAATCTTATTCTTACCTTAGAATAACATGCTGATGTCCCCTTAATAGCTGAATGAAATGAAAATCACGGCATATCCTCTGCAGGACGTAGCCATCAACCACAGTAAGGAGTCGTTGATTTTTCTAGGCACCACTTATACGTTCACTAGTTTTTTTTTTCTGAACGGTGATCTATTTTTACCTTTGTAAAATCCCATGGAAACGATTTTGCTTCCACACTTGTCCACCGTGGGGTTTGAACAAGGTACGCTTGGGTTTGTGATCGAGCTCACTACCGCTTGAGCTACAGATGCTCCCATCATTAGCTACAAGAACGATGTAACAAAAAGGGTTCTTTTCTGGAACACACAGGGACAGTGAAAGAAGGGGAGGCCGAGAAATACATGGAGACGAGATTTAGAGGCAGAGATCAACAATATAAAGAAGAACTGGAGGGAGCTGTAGGAGATAGCTAGAGATAGGAAGACTTGGCATGAGTTGGTTGAGGGCCTATGCCCCAATCCGGTTAAAAAGCAGAGAAAGAGAGAGAGAGAGAGAGGAGAGAGAGTGAGAGAGAGATGAGAGGGGGGAGGGGAAAGAGTGAAGAGAGAGAGAGAGCTAGACCTGTAGCAATGTGTATAATAAATATATATATTCCTCTATACCGTTATACATAGGACCTGCAAGTAATTTGTCTATACCGCTCTATCCTTGGGAACTCGCTCAATCTATTCTGGTTTGGGATTGATTGGTTGATTGATTAGAACCATTATCATTGCACTTCGGTAAATAACCATGTGTGCTCCGATCTCTTTCTTACACAGAAAATCTCAGCTGCAGTGCAAGAACCCGTAGCACCGGCGGGGGTCCCCTACTTAATTTTGAAGATGGTAAAAATATTTTGTAGGAATTTTATTTTTAATCTTTTCTCATTAATTTTGATAGGGCAGCGGCTTTCCAGCCTGCATTTTCGGTGTTCTTTTACTGCTGAAATTGAACACGGGACCTACATTTTATCATCCATCATAGGACTAGGAACTCGATCACACCTACACTGAGATCAGAAATCTCGGAAAAAATATTCCGTTAGCTCCAAGAGGGAGCCAACCGAGTACCTTTGACACTCGAGGCGAGCACATAGCTTCTACGACAGAGACCATCAAATGGAATTGAGTCCAATATTACATGCTTCTCTTAGTAAAGTTTGTTTCATTGTTTCTCTAGGGCTTTCTTTCTTTCTGGAACCCTTTGCCTCCAACTTAATGCCTGCTTTGTTAATCTTTGATCATTATTTTTCATGGTATATCCAACATATCTCCATCTTCTCCTTCTTATAACAGTTGTTACTAGTGGTTGATCAGACATTTCTTCTCAATATATGTCCAACATATCTCCATCATCTCCTTCTTATAACAGTTGTTACTAGTGGTTGATCAGACATTTCTTCTCAATATATGTCCAACATATCTCCATCTTCTCCTTCTTATAACAGTTGTTACTAGTGTTTGACCAGACATTTCTTCTCAATATATGTCCAACATATCTCCATCTTCTCCTTCTTATAACAGTTGTTACTAGTGTTTGACCAGGCATTTCTTCTCAATATATGTCCAACATATCTCCATCTTCTCCTTCTTATAACAGCTGTTACTAGTGGTTGACCAGATCATTTCTTCTACAATGAATGAATCCAAAATATCTCGATCTTCCTTCTAGAACAGTACTTTCACTAGTGGTGACATAGCTTCTACGCCACATGAATGATTGTCCAATATTCCATCTTCTTTTTATAAAGTTCGTTCATTGTTACTCAGACTTTCTTCTCTTTGAACATTTCCATTTCCCTAACTTAATGCTGTTTGTTAAGTGCTTTTACCAGACATTTTTTCAAGATATGTCCAACATATCTCCATCTTCTCTTCTTGTAATATTTGTTACTAGTGTTTGACCAGACCCTTTCTTCTAAAGTGTGTCTAACATATCTCCATCTTCCCTTCTTAAACAGTTGTTACTAGTGTTTGACCAGGCATTTCTTCTCAATATATGTCCAACATATCTATCTTTCTTCTTATAACAGCTGTTACTAGTGTTTGACCAGACATTTCTTCTCAAGGTATGTCCAACATATCTCCATCTTCTCCTTCTTATAACAGTTGTTACTAGTGGTTGATCAGACATTTCTTCTCAATATATGTCCAACATATCTCCATCTTTCCTTCTTATAACAGCTTGTTACTAGTGGTTGACCAGACATTTCTTCTCAATATATGTCCAACATATCTCCATCTTCTCCTTCTTATAACAGCTTTTTAATAGTGTTTGACCAGGCATTTCTTCTCAAGACATGCCCAACATATCTCCATCTTCTCTTTCTTATAACAGTTGTTACTAGTGTTTGACCAGGCATTTCTTCTCAATATATGTCCAACATATCTCCATCTTCTCTTTCTTATAACAGTTGTTACTAGTGTTTGATCAGACATTTCTTCTCAAGGCATGTCCAACATATCTCCATCTTCTCCTTCTTATAACAGTTGTTACTAGTGGTTTTACCATACATTTCTTCTCAAATATGTCCAACATATCTCCATCTTCTCTTCTTATAACAGTTGTTACTAGTGGTTGACCAGACATTTCTTCTCAATATATGTCCAACATATCTCCATCTTCTCCTTCTTATAACAGTTGTTACTAGTGTTTGACCAGACATTTCTTCCTAACTGCTTTGTTCTATTCATTTCTATTCTTTAAAATGCGTTATTCTATTATTTGATGTGAAAAAGAAGTTCAAAAAAGAACAGAAATATTCAAGAATATATTTAACATCATGAACAATTTATTAATATACAAATAAATAACATTAAATAGACTGTGAACAAGTATACGCGGGTTTCCAGAAAATAAAAATTGTCAAACGCAGGATTCGAACCACAAACTTATATTTCTTGTAGCTCCCATAGCCTAGCCCTACATACGATCGTTTTTAAGAATACAGTTATGCCCGCCTGCCTAGCGTGTTCGTAGCGCGTTGGACTGCGTATGACAAGCCTTCTGTGAGTACGGGTTCAATTCCGTGGGCGGGCAGAAAAAGCCACAGGTTCTCCAGATTTACGGTGTTCGTGGCACCGAACTGAAGGGTTACGATGTCCATGGCATCGAGCTGTAGAGCTGAAAAGTTCAAGTGCTTCTGGATCGGGGAGAAAAAAAATATAGTTATAATAGTTGTTACTAGTGACCAGGCATTTCTTCTCAAAGTATGCCCAACATATCACCATTTTCTCTTTGTCGTAGGAGTTGTTACTAGTGGTTGACCAGGCATTTCTTTTCAGAGTATGCCCAACATATCTCCATCGTCATGATTTTCGTGTCTTCGGTGATTTACGCGACCTATATCCGTTCTGCTAAGCACATATAACTTTCTGTTTTGGTCAACATTTGATCCGATAAACAGAACCGACCAGGTCATTATACTTCGCCTACGTACCGGACACTGCAGACTCAACAAACACTTATAAAGACTAGGAATAGTGAAAACATCTCTCTGCCAGTATCAACAGGAGGAACAGACATTGTAGCATGTTCTGCAAGACTGACCTCTCCTGTGTGAGGAATAGGAATAAGTCAAACATCTTCGTGCCAGTGTCAACGACGGAACAGACACTAGAATATGTCCTACAAGACTGTCCTTTCCTGTGTGAGGACTAGGAATAAGTCAAACATCTTTGTGCCAGTGTCAACGGCGGAACAGACACTGGAGCATGTCTTGCAAGACTGTCCTTTCCTGTGTAAGGACTAGGAATAAGTCAAACATCTTTCTGCCAGTATCAACTGGAGGAACAGACACTGGAGCATGTCTTGCAAGACTGTCCTTTCATTTGTGAGCTGAGAAGAAACATGTGCAGACACTTTTCTTTTCTTTTTTCTGTTCTCCGATCCTGTTTTGCGTCACAGAGTAAGGTTAGGAAGGAATTTCTAAAACGGGCCCTTGTGGGCGCTTCGTAGATAGAGTCTTTCGTCGCCTCTGAGATCCATCTTTCGCATGGCCTAGTTGACCTAAAAACTAAGCTATGGGAAAACCTGACAAACCTGAGGCACAGCTAATTCTAGATAACTAGGCCAGACTACTGACGGGGAATCCTGACCTAGGTCAGAGTGGTGGGCTGGAATCTATATATGTTTGATAGAACACTGCAAGCTTTTTTTTTGTAATTTTACCCCATTCTGTGAATCTATGGTTATTTATTGGTGAAAATATTCATAATATTGATATTCCTTGTTGTTAAACTTAACTTGTTGCATAATATAACTTCGATTTAGCATTTTGTGTTGATTTTAAAATGAATTCATCTATATACACCAATACTGGAATGCGAGGTCACGTGGTGTAGTTTGGTCTGATTTCCATAACTCTTACCTGAGTCCGAAGGCCCCTATAAGTTTTATAGTTGGCTCTGTCTGAAGCTGACTGCCCAGTTTGTGGTCCACAGTAAACAAAGCGCATGACCAGAGATCGCTGAAGAAAACAAAAAGATCCGATAGTTCGAATCCCAATCACGCAATTCTGTACACGATTGCATTTTTTATCAGTGATCACTATAATTGAGAAGATATCTAATCGATATCGTCAGACGATCAGGTGTGGCACATGATGGTCGTGATACGTAGACCAGAACGATCATTATCCTTCCTACCAATTATCTTAACAGCGTCTTTACCACTCCCATCCTATTTGTGTCTCCCCACGTATCTAAGACATGTGTTTATTTTTGTTCGACAGTACGTTGACACCAAATGATAGAAGAAAACTAGTCACGACAGAAATGAAGTGTCTACGAGAATACTGGGAGTATCAAGAAGAGACTAGTCACGACAGAGATGAAGTGTCTACACAGAATGCTGGGTGTATCAAGAAGAACGTAGAAACAGAGAATGAAGTGTTACACAAATGCTTATCAAGAAAAACAATAGATCAGACAAGAAAGGGCACTCAGAATGCTGGGAGTATCAAGAAGAAAACTAGTCACGACAGAGATGAAGTGTCTACACAGAATGCTGGGAGTATCAAGAAGAAAACTAGTCACGACAGAGATGAAGTGTCTACACAGAATGCTGGGTGTATCAAGAAGAGACTAGTCACGACAGAGATGAAGTGTCTACTCAGAATGCTGGGAGTATCAAGAAGAAAACTAGTCACGACAGAGATGAAGTGTCTACACAGAATGCTGGGAGTATCAAGAAGAAAACTAGTCACGACAGAGATGAAGTGTCTACACAGAATGCTGGGTGTATCAAGAAGAGACTAGTCACGACAGAGATGAAGTGTCTACACAGAATGCTGGGAGTATCAAGAAGAAAACTAGTCACGACAGAAAGGAAGTGTCTACACAGAATGCTGTGAGTATCAAGAAGAGACCGGTTTAGGAACGAGACATCAGGAAGGAAAATGTTTACATCAATACTAAACTTCATCAAGAAACAACAAATTAAATGATTCAGACACAAAAGCAAATTGATTTTTTGATTGATAGTACCATATTCATTGCACTTCGGTGAGTAATCATGTGTGTTTGATTCTTTCTTAACATAGGAATATCTCAGCTGCAGTGCACGAACTCATTAGCATCGGCCAGGGTCCCCGGTATAATTTTGAAGATAGGGGACTATATTTTTGTAGGAATTTTATTTTTAATCTTTTCTAATGAATTTTGCCGGGCAGCGGCTTTCCAGCCTGCTCTTCTCGATTTTGAATTGTCATAGGTTCTTTTACGTGCTCAAACTGAACAAGGGACCTATGTTTTATCATCTGTCTCTGATAGGACTAGGAACTCGACCTCTCCTACACTGAGATCAGGATCTCTGGAAAAATATTCAAGATGGCTCGAGGAGGAGCGAACTAAGTACTAGCAGATTACTAACAGACAGTGCGACTCAAAAAACAATGTTACTCCGATACAAAGGAAAAGGTCTTCCAGGCAAAATGTGGCCCACAGAAATAACAGAGGCAGTAAAAAACAATAGTTATGAAGCACACACAAAACCCGTGGAGGATTAGCGTAATACATTTTTTCCAATCCAGAAGCACTTGAGCTTTCAGCTCTTCGGCTCTGTGCCATGGACATCGTAACCCTTCGGTTCGGTGCCACGAACACCGTAAATCTAGGAAACCTGTGGCTTTTTTGCCAGTCCGTAGAATTGAACCCGCACTCACAGAGGGCTAGTCACCCGTAGTCTGACGCGCTATGAACACGCTGGGCAGGCGGGCAAGTAGCGTGATACATAAGCGTTCTCCTATAGACTCGTACACAAGAGGGTTCCCACACTCGACGTTCCACAAGCGAGGAAATGAATTAGCCCTCCTACTTCCTGCATACTAGGGTGTATAAATATGAAGTGATAGATACTTCATACCTTAAGGTAATAAAAATGATTCATGAAATAAAAAAATTAAACACAAAACCACTAGTGACAACTGTTATTTTTCTTCTGCGTCCTCACTAGATTGGGATTTCGGATTCTCTAATAAAGGCAGCGTCTGCCTCAGATTATCAGCCACGCCATACAGTTTGTCTTCTGCGTTCTCACTAGATTGGGATTTCGGATTCTCTAATAAAGGCAGCCGTCTGCTCAGATTATCAGCCACGCCATACAGTTTGTCTTCTGCGTTCTCACAGATTGGGATTCGATTTCATAGCACCGTCTGCTCAATTATCAGCCACGCCAACAGTTTGTCTTCTGCGTTCTCACTAGATTGGATTTCGGATTCTCTAATAAAGGCAGCCGTCTGCCTCAGATTATCAGCCACGCCATACAGTTTGTCTTCTGCGTTCTCACTAGATTGGGAATTTGGATTCTCTAATAAAGGCAGCCGTCTGCCTCAGATTATCCGCCAATCGTCACTAGATTGGTTTCGTTCTTGGACGTCTGCCTAGTTTAGTAAGTTTGTGCGCCACCTGATGGATTCATTCTCTACAGTCTGCATATCAGCAGGAAGTTGCTTCTGTAAGTTTCGTTATAAAAACATCTCATTATGCACGTTACAGTTTGTCTTACGCCTGGTCGCACCTTTTTAAGTTGCATCGGGAAGTCTGATCATTCCTGATTTCTGCTTCAATTGACTCTTCCTAAGTTGCCACCCTCGTGATGGTAGGTCTGACATTCTTACTGCGTGGCTAAACTCCGAGGCAGATTGGCGACCGTAGAATCCGTTATCCCATTCCTCATTGTGAGGGTCGTTGCACCATGTTATGCCCCTTACGGCCTAGTGCATCCGTTTTCTGCAGCATTTGTTTCGGGTTAGCATTCCCTAGCGGACACATGCATCCGATTTCAGCCAAACCTCCTTAGTCGCCTCTTACGACATGCGTGGCAATAACAGTGGCTCTATTCTTTACACCCAAATTTGGGCCCGGTAACCACTCGGGCGTTAACACTGTTATAAGAAGGAGAAGATAGAGATATGTTGGACACACCACACCTTGAGAAGAAATTATCAAAAAATATCAAAGCAGGCATTGAAGTGGGATGCAAAGAGTTCAAGAAAGAGAGGACGACCTAAGGAGCCCCTGAAACGAATTTTGCTGAGAGAGGCAAAAAATATCGGTCTCAGTCCCTGGAGGAATTGAGGAGTTACTTATGAGAGAGTAAAAGCTTTCGATGTAACGTATAACGGTACGAGAGGAACTATTATTATTAATATTACACACAAAACCCATTATATAATCCTGACAATTTTAGATAAAACAGGATTAAAGGAAGGAAAGAAAAAAGATAGCACATTAAAACATTAACTACATCAACTACCCCATTTTTGTTTATCTGTAAAACAATTTCAAAAATTACAAATAATTTCGTCAACATAATAAATAATTCATATTTGGAAAATAATGAAACAATAAACGTACATATAATGGTTTAATTGTTCGCATATTTGCAATTTGTTTCGCGTTAATTCTGTATCCACATTTTCGTTTGCGATTATCCAATCTTCTTGATTAGCTGAAGCAATTTTTGGTTGCAATTATTTGGGAAAACCTAGATTCTATTGTGTATAATTTGTTCGGTTTCATTATTAATAAACTTCTTGTTCAGTTGGCATGTAGTTTGAGATGATGAATTAGTTTAGTTGTTAGGTAGATCTTCATCATTGTACGTCCATTCAATTAGTATATAAGTGGTTACAGTGGCGGCTCGTCATTAAGGGCCTACGGGGCAGGGCCCCACAAAAATTAATGTGTAATGTGTATTTAAAAAAAAAAAATTAAAATATAACCTAACACGAAAACCATGATTTTTCCGAAAATGTTTGTCAGGCCCCACCAACAAAAATGATCACGAGCTGCCACTGAGTATTTCTTCTTGTACAAACGCTCCTTATCGATCACTTGTTAACCATTCTGTGTAATTTGTATGTGATCTAAGTGATTATACATTGTGTCAATTATGCGCCTATGGGTAGGCTTCATATCCGATTTCTGCGACGTTTTTTATTTACTAGGTAGCTTCCCTAGGTCCTACATTAGTCGCCTCTTACGACATGCCTTGTAGGTCGCAGTGGTACTATTCGTTGCTTCCTTGCCAGACCCCTGCACTACACGGACGTGTAAGTGCCTAAATCCTTCTTCAGGATATCTCTCAGCTTGTAAGGACTGGCGCAGTGGGTATCTATAGCGAAATGGTTAAAGCGTTTACCTACCGTTCTGAACGGTGTGGGTACGAATCCGGACCGACCGTCATTTTTTTATGAGATCCTAGGATTACTGCTGGAGGTACGGAGTTGATCTGAACGTGCAATCTTTGCAGATGGCTTGCAATTTTTTGCAGACAGGGTCGGAACCATAAGGGGAAACCTGTTGTAATAAAGTCAATCCTACGCCTTTACACGCTTCTTTGGGGGCCTGGCGACAACAATTTTGTGTTAGTTTACTATTATCCATTTGAAAGATTGATTGAAGGATTGATTGACGGATTGATTGAAGGATTGATTGACGGATTGATTGAAGGATTGATTGAAGGATTGATTGAAGGATTGATTGAAGGGATTGATTGAAAAAACGCGATTGATTGAAAGATTGATTGAAGGATTGATTGAAGGATTGATTGACGGATTGATTGAAGGATTGATTGAAGGATTGATTGAAGGATTGTTTCGACGGATGATTGAAGGATTGATTGAAGGATTGATTGAAGGATTGATTGACGGATTGATTGAAAGATTGATTGAAGGATTGATTGAAGGATTGATTGACGGATTGATTGAAGGATTGATTGAAGGATTGATTGACGGATTGATTGAAGGATTGATTGAAGGATTGATTGAAGGATTGATTGAAAGATTGATTGAAGGATTGATTGAAGGATTGATTGACGGATTGATTGAAGGATTGATTGAAGGATTGATTGACGGATTGATTGACGGATTGATTGAAGGATTGATTGAAGGATTGATTGAAGGATTGATTGACGGATTGATTGAAAGATTGATTGAAAGATTGATTGAAGGATTGATTGAAGGATTGATTGACGGATTGATTGAAAGATTGATTGAAGGATTGATTGACATGTTGATTGAATGTTTAATTGAAGGGTTAATTGAAGGATTGATTGACGGATTGATTGACGGATTGATTGAAGGATTGATTGAAGGATTGATTGAAGGATTGATTGACGGATTGATTGACGGATTGATTGAAGGATTGATTGACGGATTGATTGACGGATTGATTGAAGGATTGATTGACGGATTGATTGACGGATTGATTGACGGATTGATTGACGGGATTGAGATTGGAAGGATTGATCGACGGATTGATTGACGGATTGATTGAAGGATTGATTGAAGGATTGATTGAAGGATTGATTGACGGATTGATTGACGGATTGATTGAAGGATTGATTGACGGATTGATTGAAGGATTGATTGAAGGATTGATTGACGGATTGATTGAAGGATTGATTGACGGATTGATTGAAAGATTGATTGAAGGATTGATTGACGGATTGATTGAAAGATTGATTGACGGATTGATTGAAGGATTGATTGACGGATTGATTGAAGGATTGATTGACGGATTGATTGAAGGATTGATTGACGGATTGATTGAAAGATTGATTGAAGGATTGATTGAAGGATTGATTGAAGGATTGATTGAAGGATTTGTTGATGGATTGATCGATTTATAGAACCATCTTGATTGCCTTTCGTTGAATAACTCTTTCGGCCGTGTGATACCAGTTCTCACAAGGAAAGCAAAGTATAGTCTTCTTCTTCTTCTTTGCGTTCGTTCTTTACGACCAAATTTAATCACTCTTTGTGACATCTTTGATCTTTGCCAAGAACGTGTATACGTTGCACATTGGTTTAGTTGGCCCCTAAACACATATACTTGTACTTGTACATGTTTAGGGCAAGTGCATCCGATTTCAGCCAACAAAGTATAGTAACACTGCGGCCTATACGGCATGGCGTACTAGACGACTGAGGTAGGAGACAGTGAAGCTACCAGTGGCGGCTCGTTGATCGTTTTTGTTGGTGGGGCCAGACAGAAACTTTCGGGAAAATGTTGTTTTTGGGTTAGGTTATATTTTCATTTATTAAATAATAAATGCACGTTACGCATTATTTTTTGGTGGGGCCCGGTTCCTCTGGCCCTTAATGACGAGCCGCCACTGGATGCTACCTTAGTAAATAAAAATCGTCGCAGAAATCGGATATCCTGGCCTACTTGTAGGTGCATAACTGGCACAACGTACAATTTTTCTTAGGCTCAGATCACATACAGATCACACAGAGTGCGAAACAAATGGTCGATAAGGAGCGTTCGATGAAGAAGAAATAGCTTTTTAGGCTCCGATCCCTTCCTTACACAGAACGATCTCAGCGGCAGTGCACCAACTCCGTAGCACCAGCGAGGGCCCCAGGTGTAATTTCGTAGATAGAAAAAATTATTTTAAGAATTTTATTTGTAACATTTTTTTAATTAATTTTGCCCGGACAGCAACTTTGCAGCCTACACTTCTCTATTTTCAAATTGCTAAAAATTCGAGGGATCTCATGTAAACAAGACACATGTGCTTCGATTCGGATTCAAACCGAGAACGGTCAGAACGACAGGTAAATCTTAGTCACTACGCCATTGATGCTCCCGATTTTTGCGTCTGTGCTTTGTTAATCTTCTTCTTCTTTAACACTTCATATCGACCACTTGTTAAACCACTCTTTATGATTTGTATGTGATCTGAGCCTAAGAGTGATTATACGTTATGCCAGTTATGCGCGTATAAGTAGGTCAGCACATCCGATTTCTGCAACGCTTTTTATTTACTAGGGTATCTTCCTATCCCCTAACTCGCCCGCGTGCCCAGCGTGTTCGTAGCGCGTTGGACTATGGGTGACTAGTCCTCTGTAAGTGCGGTCACAACTCCGCGGACTGGCAGAAAAGCTACAGGTTCCCCAGATTCACGGTGTTCGTGGCACCGAGCCGAAGGGTTACGATGTCCATGACACCGAGCCGAAGAGCTTTCAGCTCAAGTGCTTCTGGATTGGGAAAAAGAAAAAATCCCCTACCTCAGTCGCCTCTTACGATATGCCTTGTAGGTCGCATTGGTAGTATTCTTTGCTCCCCTTACGAGCACATTTCAACACACGGGGAACTTTGTTAATAAAAAAGCATGGAAAGAAGAAAAAGGCCATGAACTTTAACCTTAAGTTCCCAAGACCAGGTCAATACGATTCTGATAACCATCATGTGTTTGTCAAACAGATAGTTATCACATTTCAGACTGTCACATGCATTTTACTGTATCATTATACGTGTGTATGTGTGTGCACACGCACGATTATCGTGTGTGTAAGCTGAGCGCGTGATAGAGTGAGTGGGTGGTGAATTATTGAATATCATTATTTTTCTTCTTCTGTTTCTTCAGGTATTTGCAGACTACACAGGTAAGCAATAAACTTCTGCAGGTGTGTTGATTAGACAGGTAAATAATAACAATCTACAGGTGTGCAGACTAGACAGGTAAAAAAATTACATTACGACTTACTGGTGTAAGACTATATAGGTAAATAATGATAATCTACAGGTGTGCAGACCAGACAGGTAAGCAATAACAATATGCAGGTGTGTAGACTAGACAGTGTACAATAGAACCTGCAGGTGTCTAGACTAGACAGGTAAGCAATAATAAACTACAGGTACAGACTAACAGGTAAATAATAGCAATCTGCAGGTGGCAGACTAACAGGTAACTAATAGCATAAATAAAACTAGCAGGTGTGTAAGCTATACAGGTAAAACATTCTACAGGTGTGCATACTAGACAGGTATCTCTTCATCTCTCTCTCTTTCTCTTTCTATTTCTCTCGCTCTCTTTCACTCTTTCTCGTTCTATCACTTTTCTTCTCTGTACTCTCTCTTTTGTCTCTTTCTCTTCTCTTCTCGCTCTTGCCTTCTCTCTCTCTCTCTCTTTCCTCTTCTCCTCTATTTCATTATTCTTGTATTTTCTCTCCTTCTTTATCTCGTTATTTTTTAGCTGTTTCCTCTATTTTTCTTTTTTCATATTCTGTTTACCTTTTTCTTTGTCTTATTCTTGTCCATTTTCTTTCTCTCTCTTTTTTTTTCTTCTCTCTTCTCCTCTGATCTCTCTCTTTTATCTCTCGCTCTTTATATCTTGCACAATCTTCTAACTGTCCATTCTTATAACTTCACTTCTTTCCTCTCTCTCTCTCTCCTCTCTTCTCTCTTTTCTACTCTCTCTCTTCCTCTTTAACTCTCTCCTCTCTTTCTTACTTTCTCTCTCTAATTTCCTCTCTCTCTTCTTTTCTCTCTCCTCTTCTCTCTCTCTTCTCTCCTATCTTCTAATCTTCACTTCCTCCCTTTGTTCCTCTCTCTCACTCTCTTGAAGCTGTCTCACTCTTTACCTGTTATCTCCCACCTTGTCTCAACAGCCATTGATTTGATACAGAACAAATGACCTTAATTTTCCAAACACTTGACTTTTCAACGTCAAACATATCATGCAACACAGCAACAATCAACTACTAAATAATAATATCCTCACAAATATGGTGGATGTCACCTGATTGCGAAACTCCACACTGGAACTTCCTTCTGAAACTCAACACTGAAACTCCACTCTGAAATCCCAATCTGAAACTCCACTCTGAAACTCCATTGTCAACTCCACTCTGAATTCCACTCTAAAACTCCAATCTGAAAGTCTGCTTTGAAATTCCACTCTGAAACTCCAATGTGAAACTCGAATCTGAAACTTCACTCTGAAACTCCACTCTGAAACTCGAATCTGAAACTCCACATTGAAATTCCCACACTGAAACCTCACACTGAAACTCCACCTGAAACTCCAGACTGAAACTCCACTCTGAAACTCAACTCAATCTCAAACTACACATGACATTCCTGAAACTCCACACTGAAACTCCACTGAAACTCCACACTGAAACTCCAATTGAAACTCCCTCTAAAACACCACTGAAACTCCACTCTAAAACTCCACTTTGAAACTCCACTTAAATAATATCAAATGCGGTCAGAAACAACGTAGAGGTTACGGATCGTCTCTGTGCGCGTTCTCTGTTGAAGCCATCTGGATATTGTTCCAGATATCCCTGGTCTCAGTGTAGAAGAGATCAACTTCCTAGTCCTATCGGAGACGGACGATAAAACGCAGGTCCCGTGTTCAATTTGAGCACATAAAAGAACGCTTGGCAGTTCAAAATCGAGAAGAACAGGCTGGAAAACCGCTGCCAGGAAAAATTCACTAGACAAAATTAAAAATAAAATCCCTGCAAGAATAGTTTCACCATCTTCAAAATTACACTGGGACCTCGCCGGTGTTACGGTGTTCGTAACTGCAGCTGAGATCTTCCTGTGTAAGAAAGAGATCGGAACACACATGGTTACTCACCGACGTGAAATGATGTTGGTCCCAATCACCAATCAACCAGATATGAGGTACACTCAAAAAACTTTTCCAGAACTCATTGCATACACTAAATCATGGGTTCCCAAAGTGGAGTGCTCCCCCCCCAGTGGGCGCTAAAGCCTTCCATGGGGTGATAGTGGGGTGGGGTGGGGAGTTCCTGATTTTGCGATTGAATAATAATTAAAAATTTGAATTCTGCATTTGAATTCATCTACCCATCTTCTGTCCATTTTAATCGATTTTCTATTTCCTGTATATAATCATTTGAAAATTGACCATGTATGACAGAAATATATATTAATTTTCTATGTCAAAGAGAAAATAGAGCATATCTCTCTCTCTCATATATATATATATATATAGGGGAGGGGAGTTGGAAACTGTTATAATTGGGAGGGCGTTACAAAGTTTAAGTCGTGCTAAGTGGGCGGTGGGCCGAAAAAGTTTGGGAATCTATTCACTAAACCCTGAAAGACACATTGAAAGTCACTAGTGACAACTGTTATAAGAAATAGAAGATGGAGATATGTTGGACACATCTTGAGGAGAAATGATCAACAAATATCAAAGCAGGCATTGAAGTGGGATCAAAGGTTCAAGAAAGAGAGGACGACCTAGGAGACCTGAAACGAACTTTGCTGAGAGAGGCAAGAAATATCGGTCTCAGTTCCATGAAGGAGATTGAGCCTTCTGCATCCCCCTTCTTTTTGTCCAGGATAGAGCGGTATGGAGAAATTGCTTGCAGGCCTTATGTAACGTATAACGGTACGAGAGAAATTATTATGAAAGACACAACAGAAATAGAGACAGGGGCGTGTATACGACTCCCTTCCCACGGAAAAATAGCTTTTTGATAATACAGTTTTATGCAAATCTGGTTTTCTTCATTTCTGCGTTGCAAACTATCAACATTTAACAAGGTAGTGAGACATCATTTTCATACCTACTTTGTGTTACCAGAGCCAAACATGGACATTGAGCAAAGCGCAGTGACAAAAAATAACTACATGTGAAATGCGTTATCTGCAAAAAGTTACCAACAACACAAGAAAAGACAGAATCACCAACATCAGCATAAGAAAGAAAGTTGGCACAAAACCGTGCTTGAATTACATAGAGAAACAAAGAATGAATGGTTTGGTCACTTAATAAGAATGCATCCAAACTCCACAGTATACAGAGTCTTCTACAACAGAACATCGGGAAAGAAGACAAGAGGAAGACCACGAAAAAGATGGTTAGATGACAGCAGAATCCTGTGAAAGAGGAAAGTAACAATCACCAAGCCACCAGAACAGCGCATGACAAAAACAGAAAGCCACGACACTGGGCAACAACCCGGTAACAGTGTGATGACACTGGGCAACAACCCCGTAGCAGTGTGACGACACTGGGCAACAACCCGGTAGCAGTGTGACGACACTGGGCAACAACCCGGTAGCAGTGTGACGACACTGGGCAACAACCCAGTAGCAGTGTGACGACAAAAGAAGAAGAAGAAGAAGAATTGAGACAACATATATGAGCTTTTCAATACAAGTGTTACAAGAGAACTCCGTAGATCAAGAGAGAGAAAAGGAGAGAACATATAGGTCTATCAAGAAATTACTCAAAATCAAAGAAAACTGGCTGATACTACAATAAGATGGACAAAATTTAAGTATGTTGGACATATAAAGAGTTACCACCAAGAAAGGTAACTTACCAATGCGAAATGAGATGCTTGATGAAAGCAGTAAATAAAACAAGAAGAGATCATATACGAAATGAGGAAATTAGAAGAACAGTCGGAACAACACCTGCTATTAGATTTATTGAAAAACAGAGACTCAAATTGTTTGGCTACTTGGTGAGAATAAACCCAAATACACCAGTTACAAGAGCGTACAACCTGAAAATGGAATCATCAAGAGGAAGGGGCAAACCTAGAAAAAGATGGATTGATGGAGTTATAGACATGTTAAAACTCCACTATACCACACCATATCAAGCGACCAAGCGTGCACTATCTCGGAAACCGATCATCAGTTAAACCTGCTACTGCTAACGGTAAAAAAAAGCAGAGAAGGACAAAAGAAAAGAAAGAAAAAGGGACACCAAGGGTTGGATGGGGGAGACCATTATGGGACGAGGCATCTGGAGAAGAGGAAGACCACGGAGTCGATGGATTCAAAATGTAACTGATGATTTGAGCATGGCCGCTGCAGAGGCGGGTCATCTGGCCTATACGAGAGAGAAATTTCGAAGAGCTGTTTAATGTAGCAAAGTTCTGCTAAAGACAAGCTATCTGATGCCCCCTCCCCACCTCCGAAAAATATATGTGAACGCCCATGAATAGAGAAAAGAAGAAGAAGAATATGAAAGCCTAATCCATATTTGAGACGTGTCGCTTGTTTCCACAGTAATCACAGCCAAATCACATCACAAATAAATCTAATCCTCCCATTTATCAATTACCATTAGTTGGCAGCAACAAACAATAACCAATGTCGTGTTGTTTGGTATTCCTTCGTTCGCATCTCCCATTTCTCATAGCCAGGTTTTGTCTGCTCAGACTCGACCCCTTCCGGATCAGAGTTCACGTTTTGTGAGTGCGTGTGTCTGTTAAATTAGATTTGTAGAACTATTAAGTTGACCTAACTTTGATCCAGGATTTTTCGAATTCTGCCAAGGACATAAAGAACAAGTGACAGTAAAAAAATCAGGAAAAAGTACACCTATTACAGGTGAGTATTTTCGAACTATGAAAATTTTTTCAGTTGCTCATTATTTTGTGTTTATATTTGGTTTATTTGTAAACTTTGCTGAGATAGGCAAGAAATATCGGTCTCAGTTCTATGGGGGAGATTGAGCGAGTTGAGTATGAAAGAGCGGTATGGAGAAATTGCTTGCATGACCTATGTAAAGTATAATAGTACGAGAGGAATTATTATTATTATTATTTTTTGTAGCAATATTATTGGTTTTGCGTTTTGTGTGTTTTATTGAATGTGTTGTTATGATTGGAAAGTGAATAGCTTTAGTCCTTCCTTCCTTTCGTTCGCTTGAAATATTGTCTATACATTCAATGTTGTCTCTTGTATCCTTCCTTTCTTTCGTTCGCTTGAAATATTGTCTATATATTCAATGTTGTCTCTTGTATCCTTCCTTTCTTTCGTTCGCTTGAAATATTGTCTATATATTCAATGTTGTCTCTTGTATCCTTCCTTTCTTTCGTTCGCTTGAAATATTGTCTATATATTCAATGTTGTCTCTTGTATCCTTCCTTTCTTTCGTTCGCTTGAAATATTGTCTATATATTCAATGTTGTCTCTTGTATCCTTCCTTTCTTTCGTTCGCTTGAAATATTGTCTATATATTCAATGTTGTCTCTTGTATCCTTCCTTCCTTTCGTTCGCTTGAAATATTGTCTATATATTCACTGTTGGCCCGCCTGCCCAGCGTGTTCTTAGCGCGTTGGACTACGGGTGATAAGTCCTCTGTGAGTGCGGGTCAACTCCGCGGACTGACAGAAAAGCCACAGGTTCCCCAGATTTACGGTGTTCGTGGCACCGAACCGAAGGGTTACGATGTCCATAACCGCCCGAGTGGTTACCGGGGCCCAAATTTGGGGTGTAAAGAATAGAACCACTGTTACCTGCCACGCATGTCGTAAGAGGTGACTAAGGAGGTTTGGCTGAAATCGGATACACATATCCTAAACGTGTAGAAATATATGCGTTTAGGGGCCTACCAAACCAATGTGCAACGTATACACGTTCTTGGCAAAGATCAAACATATCACAAAGTGTGATTAAAATTGGTTGTAAAGAACGAACGCAAAGAAGAAGAAGATGATGTCCATGACACCGAGTTGAAGAGCTTTCAGTTCAAGTGCTTCTGGATCGAAAAAAAAAAAGAATAAAAAAATATTCACTGTTGTCTCTTGTGTTCTTCCTTCCTTTCGTTCGCTTGAAATATCGCCGAAACGGAAGCAAAGAATAGTACCTCTGCGACCTACAAGGCATGTCGTAAGAGGCGAGTGAGGTAGAGGCCTAGAGAAGGTACCCTAGTAAATAAAATGTGTCGCAGAAATCTGATGTGCTGGCCTACTTGTAGAGTATAGGACGGAGCACGCATCGGAACGTCCAATGTGTCATGATGTCGGTCGCATAGCATAACATAACTTACGGTAATATTTATTTTTGCGTAGCTTTCTAATTTCTAGAAAATGAAAAACACGTTGTGTAATAAAAGCGGTCCAATGGAGAAAATGCGTATCTTTCTTTCTTTTCTCCATTCCTGTTTTGCCTCACAGCGTCAGGTCAAGAAGAGATTTCTAAAACGGGTCTTTGTCTGCGCTTCATAAATAGTGTCTTTCGTCGCCTGTGTTATCTCTGTGGTCCACCTTTTCCGTGGCCTACCTTTTGCTTTGTACCAATTGTATCGGATCAGCATTGTTCTTTGAGGCGCACTGTCTGTTGGTAATCTGCTTTTGTGGCCGAAGCATTTAATTTGTTGTTTCTTGGTGAAGTTCAGTACTGATGTTGTACCCACTTTTTCCTGATGTCTTCATTTCCATTCACGGCCACATAAGCAGATTACCAACAGACAGTGTGCCTCAGACAGTGTGCCTCAGACAGTGTGCCTCAGACAGTGTGCCTCAAAGAACAATGTTACTATACAGTATATATATATATGGAACTGCAGTAAAAATATTTGATTGGCAAAACACGTAATTACAAAGTACTGTAGTTTTACAAATTACAAAAACAATGACAAAATACAGCAACGTTTCGACCAACAAGGCCTTTATCAAGCAAACGAACAAACAGGAGTGACAACATTTATTTCGTTATTCGTTTTTATTCCAGATTTTCCTTAGATACGTTTGTATTTGGACGTCCATTTGTGTTTCATTTTAATTTGTCACTCCTGTTTGTTCGTTTGCTTGATAAAGGCCTTGTTGGTCGAAACGTTGCTGTATTTTGTCATTGTTTTTGTAATTTGTAAAACTACAGTACTTTGTAATTACGTGTTTTACCAATGTTACTATAATACAGTTAATACAAAGCAAAAGGATGTCCACTCAAAATGTGGACCTCAGAGATAACAGAGGTGTTGAAAAACACTATATGAAGCACACACAAAAACCCGTTCTGGACATCTATTCTTATCCCGGGCAGTGGGGACAAAACATTCTTCTTCCTTCTTCACCCTTGCCCCTGGAAGCAAGGTCAGCAACCAAGGCCTTCCAAGCTCCGCCTATCCAAGGCCATCTTTTCCAGATCTCGCCACTCTCTTCCTCCTTTTGAATTCCATCTCTAATCCTGTCTCCTGTTTCTTTCCCTGGTATCTATGCCTGGGTTTCATTGGAAAAGCCTGTCTCAGCAAGAACAAAACATGAAGATCGAAAAAAAGAAGAAGAGTGGACGAATAACAATAACGTGGCAGAGGTGTGGAAGAATGGAATAAACTCACGTTGGCATGGCATGGATGATGTTGATGAACTCAGAATAAACAATAGACAGAGAGAGTGTGGAAGAACAGAATAACTACACCATGTTGGCATGGCAGATGAGTGTGAAGAACTAAATAAACTACACCTATTCTAACTAGGTTGCGTAAAGGATCTTGTCAACACAGTTCAGGTAATAGACCTATTCAATCAACTGTTGTCTATTGAATGACAGTTAGAGATATCATACATTTATAATTTCACTATTTGAAGATCTGTAGCTAGAACGATAACAACTGATCACAAGCCCAAGCTTACTGGTTCAAACCCACGGCGAGCTTTGGAAGCAAATTCGTTCGCAGGGATTTTACGAAAGGTAAAATAGACCTCCGTTCGAAGCAATGGTAACTGATGAACTAGTCAAACAATGCAGAGATCAAGACCGTTACTAGTTGTGTTGGCATGTCCTTAGGATATGCCAGATTTTCATTCATATGAAGATAGCTACACGTTCGATAATATTTCCAGACAAACATCAATATTCCATCGACAATGGCATCAATATCTCATCGAAACCATCAATATCTCCAAACAAACATCAATATCTCCATCAAAAAACTCAATATTCCATCCGACAGATATCAATATACTCCGATCGCAAAACATAGAACCAAGTGGAAGAACAAATAAACTCACCGAGCAACTAATATCTAGAAACCACAGTATCCCAACAATAAAAGAAGTTATCTCCAGACAAAAAAACTAATATCCTCTGGCACTTGAAATTGATACTCCAGATCACAAATCAATCGACAGAAGTAAGAACCATGACAAACTACATTTATGGCATGGCACTTGATGATTGATGAACTCACAGATCCCAAAACAATAGACAGAGAGGCGTGGAAGAACAGAATAAACTACACCTGTTGGCATGGCACTTGATGATGTTGATGAACTCACAGATCGCAAGAACAATAGACAGAGAGAGGTGTGGAAGAACAGAATAAACTACACCTGTTGGCATGGCACTTGATGATGTTGATGAACTCACAGATCGCAAGAACAATAGACAGAGAGAGGTGTGGAAGAACAGAATAAACTACACCTGTTGACATGGCACTTGATGATGTTGATGAACTCACAGATCGCAAGAACAATAGACAGAGAGAGGTGTGGAAGAACAGAATAAACTACACCTGTTGGCATGGCACTTGATGATGTTGATGAACACACTAATAAAAATCAACCTATCCTTAACTGGGTTTTGCGGTAAAAGGATCTTGTCAACACAGTTCAGGTAACTAATGACCTTTTCAATCAATCAAGTTGTCTATTTAATGACAGTTAGAGATATCATACATTTATATATTTCACTATTTGAAGATCTGTAGCTCAAGCTGTAGTGAGCTCGATCACAAACCCAAGCTTACCTGGTTCAAACCCCACGGCGGGCAAGTTTGGAAGCAAATTCGTTTCCGCGGGATTTTTACGAAAGGTAAAAATAGACCTCACCGTTCAGAAAGCAACGGTAAACTACTGAACGTATAAGTGGTGCCTAGAAAATCAACGACTCGTTTACTGTGTTGATGGCTACGTCCTTTAGGAATATGCCACGATTTTCATTCAAATGAAGATAGCTACACGTTCGTTACTAATATCTCCATCGACAAACATCAATATCTCCATCGACAAACATCAATATCTCCATCGACAAACATCAATATCTCCATCCGACAAACATCAATATCTCCATCCGACAAACATCAATATTTCCATCCGACAAACATCAATATCTCCATCCGACAAGCATCAATATCTCCATCCGACAAACATCAATATCTCCATCCGACAAACATCAATATTTCCATCCGACAAACATCAATATCTCCATCCGAAAAAGCATCAATATCTCCATCCGACAAACATCAATATTTTCCATCCGACAAACATCAATATCTCCATCCGACAAACATCAATATCTCCATCCGACAAACATCAATATCTCCATCGACAAACATCAATATCTCCATCGACAAACATCAATTCTACATCAAGACAAACATAATATTCATCCACAAGACTCAATATCTCCATAACCGGACAAACATCAATATTCCATCCGAACGACACTTTCAATATCTCCATCGACAAACTTTTCAATATCTTCCATCGAACAGAACCAATATCTCCATCGACAAACATCAATATCTCCATCGACAAACATCAATATCTCCATCCGACAAACATCAATATCTCCATCCGACAAACATCAATATCTCCATCCGACAAACATCAATATCTCCATCCAACAAACATCAATATCTCCATCGACAAACATCAATATCTCCATCGACAAACATCAATATCTTCATCCAACAAACATCAATATCTCCATCCGACAAACATCAATATCTCCATCCAACAAACATCAATATCTCCATCCAACAAACATCAATATCTCCATCGACAAACATTAATATCTCCATCCAACAAACATCAATATCTCCATCCAACAAACATCAATATCTCCATCCAACAAACATCAATATCTCCATCCAACAAACATCAATATCTCCATCCAACAAACATCAATATCTCCATCGACAAACATCAATATCTCCATCCAACAAACATCAATATCTCCATCGACAAACATCAATATCTCCATCCAACAAACATCAATATCTCCATCGACAAACATCAATATCTCCATCCATCAAACATCAATATCTCCATCCAACAAACATCAATATCTCCATCCGACAAACATCAATATCTCCATCGACACACATCAATTAAAACAAGTCAAAGACTTTACATACTTGAAATAAGAGTGATTTGCATATCCTTTACAGGACTTTGCGAATCAACCCCAGCTTTAACGTTGTTTGTGATTTTTCTAGGCATTATTAAGTTCAGTAGTTTGCCATTGCTTTCTGAACGGGTGGTACCATCGTTCTTTTGTAAAAATCCCCGCGAAACAATTTGCAACCAAATTGTCCGCAGCGTGATTCGAACTCAGAACGCTGGGCTTTACATTCTTAGGAATCATTATTTCAGCAAATTAAAGAATAACAAACGAAATCAAACACAGTTGCAACAAAGGAGTTCAAATCATAGAACAAATTGCACCAATTTCAAACAACATTTCATAACACAGAAACCCATGATGACCGAGGTCAGGGGAGAACATGCAGTGGTCGACCATACCCTGCGGAAAACACATTCGATTGTCGCTTGCTTGATAAGCACTTAAGTGAAACGTGCAATATAAAACGAAAAAATGGATGTCCCAAACAAACGAGGTGATATGGTCTTATTGATGAACTGAAGGATGCCAGACTGTCATGGGAAGTCATAAAGAAAACGACTAGAGACCAGGGAAAGTGGAGGACAACTGTTTATATTATATGCTCCATGAGAAGCGGAAAGGAATAAGTATATATATATATATATATATGAAGTAACAATAGTTCAGTTTTATAATTTTTCCATTGTATGCGCATTGGAAGCTAACCTCTCGCCAAATTTCAAGTTTGTGTCATTTTGAGTAATAGGCTAAACCACAGTCAACTCTGCGTGGAATTTTTCCGACCGCGACGGCTCTCAGGTCGACCCAGCCTCAACTGGGTACATGCTCTGGGAAAGTAAAGGCGGCCGGCGTGATGCTGACCACATCACCCATGTGTGCCGACGGTCAATGAAAATACAGGACCTAACACTGTATTGACCTATATACCACGAGGTATGAAAGGGTTCCTTTACTTTACCTTTTTACAGTCAACTCTAGATATCTAGGCTAGACAACTGACCAGGGATTCCCTGACCTAGATTATAAAAGGGGGCTGGAATTTATAGATGTTTGATGGAACACTGCACGCATTTTTGCAATTTTACTCAATTCTGTGAGTCTATGGTTATTTATTGGTGAGAAATATTCATAATATTGATATTCCTTATTGTTAAACTTAACTTATTGCATAATATAACTTCGATTTAGCATTTTGTGTTGATTTTAAAATGAATTCGTCTATATACGCCAATACTGGAATGCGAGGTCACGTGGTGTAGTTGTGGTCTTATTTCCCATAATTCTTACCGGAGTACGAAGGCCCATAAGTTTATAGTTGGCTCTGGTCCTACGCTGCGGAAAACATATTCGATTGTCGCTTGCTTGATAAGAACTTAAGTGAAACCTGCAATATAAAACGAAAAAAGGGATATCCCAAACAAACGAGGTGATATGGTCTTATTGATGAATTAAATGATGCCAGACTATCATGGGAAACCGTAAAGAAAACGACTAGAGACCAGAGAAAGGGGAGAAAAATTGTTGATATCCTATGCTCCATGAGAAGCGGAAAGGAATATATATATATGTTTGATATCATCTGAGCCAAGTTCTGGAAGCGACAAGCTACTTGATGATGCTGATATGTTATGTCGGCCGTATAGGAAGTCGAATGTCTTCTTCTTGTGTATTCTATGCTTGATAAGGCTTTGTTGAAACGTCCTTTATTGTTTTTGAACTTAATAAAGCTACATTACTTGTGATTTATTTCAATTTATTGTTTCTCCCCGAGTGGTTACGGCCGCGAGTGGTTACGGCCATCGATGGTTAGGCCGCCTGGGGTTACCTGGGCCGCCAGTGGTTACGGCCTGCGGTGGTTACCTGGGCCGCCGGGTTACCGAGGCCCGCGAGGTTACCGGGGCCGCGTGGTCGGGGCCAGTCTGAGGGTTCGGCCTCGAGTGATTACCGGGGCGCGGTGGTTACCGGGGCCAGTCTGAGTGGTTCGGGGCCTCGGTGGTTCGGCTCGCCTGAAGTGGTTCACTGGCTCTCCGAGTGGTTACCGGGGCCCGCCTGAGTGGTTACCGGGGCCCTCCCGAGTGGTTACCGGGGCCCGCCTGAGTGGTTACCGGGGCCAGTCTGAGTGGTTACCGGGGCCTCCTGAGGGTTACTGGGCCCGCCTGAGGGTTACGGGCCCGCCAGGTTACGGGGCCCGCCCAGTGGTTACGGGGCCCGCCAGTGTTACGGGGCCCGCCTGGTGGTTACGGGGCCCAAATTTGGGGTGTAAAGAATAGAACTACTGTTACCGGCCACGCATGTCGTAAGAGGCGGCTTAGTAGGTTTGGCTGAAATCGGATGCACATGTCCTAAACGTGTAGAAGTCTATGCGTTTAGAGGCCTACCAAACCAATGTGCAACGTATACACGTTCTTGGCAAAGATCAAACATATCACAAAGAGTGATTAAAATTGGTCGTAAAGAACGAACGCAAAGAAGTAGAAGACCAGGACCGTACCGTGCTATGATACAGAGAGGTGACCGTATCAGGCGGCGCCTAAGAAGGGCGGCATAAGCAGCAAAATCACAATTACAATGGAAGGTTATTTTAAAGGCAACTAATTTAAGGGTGGCATTTTGAAGACTTGCATCATACTGAGAAAATATACCGCACGGCCCTGAAGAAGACACTGTCTCCGTTGCTTTCCCTGATGTTCCGAAGAACCCTTAGTCATAGATGATAATTTGACATACGTATTCCACGACATATGTAACTTTTCTCTCGTGTTACAGAGTAACAATTGCACCTTACTTGGCGTAACAACAAACAGATTCAATTCATAACAAGCAGCAAATGCATGCTTATTGCTCTTTGAGAGCGTGGTAGCTTGACATTTCATTGTGTGATATTGATAAACGATAACAGTCTGTCTTCTGTAAGATTTTAGTTATGAAGAAATATGTATACTGTGTTGTTGTTGTTATATGCATTCATGAAAATGATGGTTCGTGTGTTAGTTTCGTTCATTGAGCTTGTTCAATGTAGATTCAGAAGGTAAGGGTACAGTAATAATTATTTGTGAATATATATGTATATGTAGTAGGTTGTCACTCATAGATGATGTTGACCAGTCATTTCATTAATTGTATGTGTTATAAGTAGGATTTGTGGGACCGTAGATGACTGGCGAGGCCATTTTGGGCCCCAACTGTTTCTTGGGGAATTATAATAATAATTCCTCTCGTACCGTTATACGTTACATAGGGTCTGCAAGTAATTTCTATACCGCTCTATCCTGGGCACCTCGCTCAATCTCCTCCATGGAACTGAGACCGATATTTCCTGCCTCTCTCAGCAAAGTTCGTTTCAGGGTCTCCTTAGGTCGACCTCTTTTCTTGAACCCTTTGCATCCCACTTCAATGCCTGCTTTGATATTTGTTGATCATTTCTCCTCAAGGTGTGCCCAATATATCTCCATCTTCTCTTTCTTATAACAGTTGTCACTAGTGGTTGACCAGACAGTCTCTGATTTCATCACTTCTCCTGAATTCTTTTCATTTCAACTCATTATTTTTCGCAGACATCTATTTTCAAATGCATTCAACTTGCTTTCTATATCTTTAGTCATTTTCCAACTCTCGCTAGCATATGTTAGGATTGATACAATATTTGAATTGAAAATTCGTAATTTAGTTTAATACTATATAACTTGCAGTTCCATATTTTATTTAGACTTTTAAAAGCTGATGTTGCTTTGCCAATTCGTATCATAATTTCTTTTTTAACATTTATTGTGCAATCAAAATTGCTACCTAAATAAGTGAACTGCTCTGTTATTTTTATCATTTTAGATTCCAGTGTGATATCTGCATTATTTGCCATAGGTATCTTCATTATATTTGTTTTTTCATAGCTTATCTGCAGTCCAACTTTTGATGCTATAGATGATAAGTTGTCTGTTTTTCTTTGCATATCTTGGTTGTTTCTACTTAACAAGGCAATATCATCGCAAAATCCAAATCTTCTAGTTGACTATTTTCTACCCAATCGATGCCAGTTTCGCCTGCAGCATTTCGCATCCCGTTATGCCAGAAACAATGGAGATAATACCTTGCTTTACCGGTTGGGAATTGGGTTCATGGAATTTCTACCTCAACAGTTGAGTTGTTTAATGCGAGGTACTTTCTGTATAGCCTTTGTTTTCTGCTGCGATAGTTATTGTTGACTCACATGTCACTGCTACTTTATAAGAAGTCAAGAGTCATGGTGTACGGTCGTGAGCAGTGGCGTCTCTTATGTCATATTTATAAAATGAACAGTAGAAGCTGTTAGGAGTTCGTGTGTACGGATGGCTTGTAGATTAACCTGCAAATCTGCTAGATTAAAGTATGGACAAAGTAGGGTAGAGATGAGGTGTGTGCAAGATGTGTGCAAGTAGGGTAGAGATGAGGTGTGTGTAAGATGGACAAGGCACGTTCCCCATATCATCTGTCCAGGCTAAGTCTAAATGCAAAGGACACGTCATTCTTGCTTTAGCTCAGATATCTTCCATTGTGTTAATTGACTGTCTGTATGACAAAGAAGGAATATAAAATATATAATATATATATATATATACCATGTGCACAACTTTGCTATCATTGCGTCCTCTCTCTCTCTCTCTCACGATCACCGCCCAGACCGATGTACCAGACTTCCCCATAAATTCTATTTATGTGGAAATCTGATTCATGCAGCCCTAGCATTGGTGTGTTTTACGTCACATCTTCAGCACCATTTGCAGCTCTGGTGCTTATCCTTCGGCGATGTGTCTGGTTTCAGTCAGCGTTTACTCAGTTCGCTCTCCGTTCTGTAGCCATCTAGTATTTGTTTACGGTGCGGGATAGCTAGCCCCATGTCCAACCTCCTTAATCGCCTCTTACGACATGCGGGGCAGGTAACAGTGGCTCTATTCTTTACACACCAATTTGGGCCCCGGTAACCACTCGGGCGGTGTCCCGTCTGAAAGATTTCCCAATCTTGAACCAGTTCTTTCTCCTCACATCGTTGTGCTCAATGGTTTCTTTTTCCTCCGATCCAGAAGCAATTGAGCTTTCAGCTCTTGGGCTCGGTGCCATGGACATCTTAGCCCTGCGTTTCGGTGCCACGAACACCGTAAATCTGGAGAGCCTGTGGTTTTTCTGCCAACCCGCGGAATTGAACTGCACTCACGGAGGGCTTGCACCCGTCATCCAACGTGCTACGAACACGTTGGGCAGGTGGTTTCTTAATGACAAATTGCCACGTCGTCATGGTCACCCCTGCCTCTCTTTCCAGAAACCATACTCTCTCTCTCTCTCTCTAACTCAATGTAATGTTAAATTAGATACAATAATTTAATTGTCACAACACGATATTGCGTAACACAATTTTTCTCCCGATTTTATGCTATCAGTGGCAAATCTGGATGTTGACATCAAACGATAGAGAAAACTAGTCGACACAAATCTGGATGTTGATATCAAACGATAGAAGAAAACTAGTCACGACACAAATCTGGATGTTGATATCAAACGATAGAAGAAAACTAGTCACGACACAAATCTGGATGTTGACATCAAACGACAGAAGAAAACTAGTCACGACACAAATCTGGATGTTGATATCAAACGATAGAAAACTAGTCCGACACAAATCTGATGTTGATATCAAACGACAGAAGAAACTAGTCACGACACAAATCTGATGTTGACATCAAACGACGAAGAAAACTAGTCACGACACAAATCTGGATGTTGACATCAAACGACAGAAGAAAACTAGTCACGACACAAATCTGGATGTTGATATCAAACGATAGAAGAAAACTAGTCACGACACAAATCTGGATGTTGATATCAAACGATAGAAGAAAACTAGTCACGACACAAATCTGGATGTTGATATCAAACGATGAGAAAACTAGTCACGACACAAATCGGGATGTTGACATCAAACGATAGAAGAAAACTAGTCACGACACAAATCTGGATGTTGACATCAAACGATAGAAGAAAACTAGTCACAACACAAATCTGGATGTTGATATCAAACGATAGAAGAAAACTAGTCACGACACAAATCTGGATGTTGACATCAAACGACAGAAGAAAACTAGTCACGACACAAATCTGGATGTTGACATCAAACGACAGAAGAAAACTAGTCACGACACAAATCTGGATGTTGATATCAAACGATAGAAGAAAACTAGTCACGACACAAATCTGGATGTTGATATCAAACGATAGAAGAAAACTAGTCACGACACAAATCTGGATGTTGATATCAAACGATAGAAGAAAACTAGTCACGACACAAATCTGGATGTTGACATCAAACGACAGAAGAAAACTAGTCACGACACAAATCTGGATGTTGACATCAAACGACAGAAGAAAACTAGTCACGACACAAATCTGGATGTTGATATCAAACGATAGAAGAAAACTAGTCACGACACAAATCTGGATGTTGACATCAAACGATAGAAGAAAACTAGTCACGACACAAATCTGGATGTTGACATCAAACGATAGAAGAAAACTAGTCACAACAGAGAAACAGTGTTTACGCAGAGTGCAGAAAGTATCAAGAAAATATCGATTATGAAATGAAGACTTGAGGAAATAAAGTGGGTACAACATCAGTACTGAACTTCATCTAGAAACAAAATATTAAATGGTTCGGTTACATAAGCAGATTACCAACGGAAAGTGCGTCACAAAGAACAATGCTACTCCGTCCGATAGAGCCGATGCAGGACACAAGTGGTCTACACACAAAAAATGGGAAACAAGGTATTGAAAGACAAGCTGGCGTATGTGGCTTAAGGGATAGTGACTCAGTCTATTAACCCTGACGTTCTGAGTTCGAATCCCGCTGCGGACTGTTTATTTGCCAATTGTTTCGCGTGAATTTTTACAAAAGGACGATGGCACCACCCGTTCATAAAGCAATGGCAAACTACTGAACGTAATAATGCCTAGAAAAATCACAAACAGCGTTAAAAGCTAGGGTAGATTTGCAAAGTCCTGTAATGAATATGCAATTAACTTAGTGAAAGAAAACATGTCTGGTACACACAAGCACGATCTAGGAATGGCTTTTTATCCTGACTCTATAAGACAAAACGGAATTCAATAAAGAAAGATATTATGAGAAGATATACTACAATTGAAACATCAGATGGCAGAGGCCGATCAAAAAGATAGGGCAGAAAAAGGCAAGCGAAAACATTCCTGAAAATGAGAAGTATTATCTGCAACAAGTCCTTGTCAATCCTGATCAGAATGCGAGTTATTCAGTGCTACATAGAACCAATACTGACATACGGATGCGAGTCATGGACAATGAACACACCGATCGAAAAATCTCTGAGAGCCACAGAAATGTGGTTTTACAGAAGAATTATGAGAATCCTATGGACTGCTAAAATGACTAATGTTGAGATGTTGAATGAGATCAAGACACAGAGAAAGCTTATCATCAATATAAGAAAGAAGCAGTCATCATTTTCGGGCATGTGATGAGGAGGGAGGTTTAGAACACATTGTGACAACCGGTAAAATCGAGGGTAGACGAGACAGAGGAAGACAGAGAGAGAAAATTTTGGATAGCCTGACTTCATGGCACGGAAGAGCGTCAACATATGAGTTGATATCAAACACCATAGATAGAGATACATTCTCTTCTTTGTTCAGACTTTGCAATCTCTCTCTCTCTCTCTCTCTCTCTCACTCTCTATCTTTCTCTCTCTCTCTTTAAACCCGAATTGGGGCATATGCCCTCAACCAACTCATGCCAAGTCTTCCTATCTCTAGCTATCTCCTGCAGCTCCCTCCAACTCTTCTTCTTTATATTGTTGATCTCTGCCTCCACATCTCGTCTCCATGTATTTCTATGCCTCCCTTTCTTTCGCTGTCCCTGTGTGTTCCAGAAAAGAACCCTTCTTGTTATATTCCCCTTGGGTATGATAGGGTCCCTGTGGAATATTCTGAGATGCTATGGAATACCAGACAAAATAATTAACATTATTAAAAGCCTCTTTATGATGGTTCACAGTGTGCAGTTCGCACTGATGGTGGACACCGCGACTGGTTTATGGTTGAAACCGGAGTAAAGCAAGGCTGTATTCTATCTCCGCTATTGTTTGGAGTGGCCATTGACTGGGTGATGCGAAAATGTTGCAGGGACGAAACTGGCATCGATTGGGTAGAAAATAGTCAACTAGAAGATTTGGATTTTGCAGATGATATTGCCTTGTTAAGTAGAAACAACCAAGATATGCAAAGAAAAACAGACAACTTGTCATCTATAGCATCAAAAGTTGGACTGCAGATAAGCTATGAAAAACAAATATAATGAAGACACCTATGGCAAGTAATGCAGATATCACACTGGAATCTAAAATGATAAAAATAACAGAGCAGTTCACATATTTAGGTAGCAATTTTGATTGCACAGGAAATGTTAAAAAGAAATTATGATACGAATTGGCAAAGCAACATCAGCTTTTAAAAGTCTAAATAAAATATGGAACTGCAAGTTATATAGTATTAAATCAGAGACATGTCTGGTCAACCACTAGTGACAACTGTTGTAAGAAAGAGAAGATGGAGATATGTTGGACACACCTTGAGGAGAAATGATCAACGAATGTCAAAGCAGACATTGACGTGGGATGCAAAGGGTTCAAGAAAGAGAGGTCGACCTAAAGGGACCCTGAAACGAACTTTGCTGAGAGAAGCAAGAAATATCGGTCTCAGTTCCATGGAGGAGATTGAGCGAGTTGCCCACGATAGAGCGGTATGGAGAAATTACTTGCAGGCCCTATGTAACGTATAACGGTACGAGAGGAATTATTATTATTATTATATACCGGATGTCCCTCTTAAACCATCAGTTACTTTCTGAATCCATCTTCTCCGTTGTCTTCCTCTTCCCCTCTTTGCCGGGATGCCTCCTTTCATGATGGTCTTCTCCAGCACTTCTTCTCTTTAGATGTCACAAATACTTCAATGTCCTCATTCTTATGTGTAGCATCGCCCGCCTATCCAGCGTGCCCGTAGCGCATTGGACGACGGGTAACAAGTCCTCTGTGAGTGCGGGTTCAATTCCGTGGACTGGTAGAAAAGCCACAGGTTCTCCAGAATTACGGTGTTCGGGGCACCGAACCGAAGGGTTGCAATGTCCATGGCACTGAACCGAAGGGTTGCAATGTCCATGGCACCAAACCGAAGGGTTGCAATGTCCATGGCACCGAACCGAAAGGTTGCAATGTCCATGGCACCAAACCGAAGGGTTGCAATGTCCATGGCACCGAACCGAAGGGTTGCAATGTCCATGACACCGAGCCGAAAAGCTAAAAGCTCAATTGCTTCTGGATCGGGATAAAAATGAGTAGCACCAGCCAGTTTTCTTTCATTTTGAGTTCTTTCTGTGCAGACCTATTTCTTCTCTTCTCTGTCCATGATATATGATATACAGAGGACTCTTCTGTAAAACTTATATTCAAAAGCACGTATATGTTTTTCCACTGCCTGTGTCCCTGCTTCACACCCATACTTTGCCACTGGGAATATGTATGCTCTTAGTATTCTGAACTTTGTTTTCTTATCAGTTTTATTCCAAACTACGTTTAGTTGTTTGATAGTATTGATAGATCTATATGTAAGCCAAATTTCATATTGATATCCTGTATGGTTACTGAGACTAACCTACTAAACACTTCCTAAATTA
The DNA here is from genome assembly GCA_020796225.1 of Arion vulgaris. Classification (NCBI taxonomy): domain Eukaryota; kingdom Metazoa; phylum Mollusca; class Gastropoda; order Stylommatophora; family Arionidae; genus Arion; species Arion vulgaris. The sequence goes on along the minus strand of CM036774.1, from coordinate 24,789,756 downwards.
ATTAAAATCACAATTGTTAGAAAACTACAATTTAAAAATATTTTTGGTGAAATATTAAAAGATCTTTAACTTACCAAAGAATTTCTACATACATCGCATATACGATTGACAGAACGTCCATCCAATATGGTTATATGTTAAATCCACCTGTATTATATTTGCCTCCTTTCTTCTGAGCTATCTCATGCTCTTTGATGTGGAGCATGAAAGAACTACCATTTTTTAATATCGGCAAATATTGACATAGACTAATGAGATAACATTTTTTAGCTATTAGATAAAATCTTCTTTGACAATTTGAATATCATAGTTGAAAGATGTATTTGTCTCTACAAAAGCTTTGGAATCTCCATCACAGAGCAGCTGGCAATAAACAAGTTGTCTCTTTCTCACTGACCTGGCAAAAATAAGCTTGGCAGCTTCAGCTTCCATAGAATTGGATGAACTCTCACAATTTTCTGACACTGGTACTTTACAATGATATATAATACGATATGTCTAAAAGAATATAGATACCCATCACTAAGTACCAACCAAACGGTATTTCTAGACATTGTCTCTTAAAAAATACGTTAAATATCCTAGAGGGTGGGCTGTTTAAAAACTCATTTTCAAATATATTTTTTTTTTTAAACTGATTTCGATTCTAGAGATATAAAACTAACAGAATAAAACGTATTTGGAAAATCGATATTTTAAAGAAAATATGTCATTTCGTGAGTTCTGAGACCCTTTATTAAGTTTCTTGTAAGGCCATGTTTGTTCTTCTTTTAATTTACTTTTTAAAGCTATGAAAAAAACTTGTAAAGTTTAGAACAAAGATTGATTGTGATAGACCTTATCATTGCACTTGGTGATTATCATATGTGCTCAATCTCTTTCTTAGTGAGTTATCATATGTGCTCGATCTCTTTCTTAGTGAGTTATCATATGTGCTCCGATCTCTTTCTTACACATGAAGATCTCTCTCTCTCTCGCGATCGTTCTTTTCGGTCATTTTGATTATTATTATTGTGATATATAAACAGCCTTTGCCAAGAACTTTCTTTTACGTCATATCATTCAGCGTCATTTAGAGCTCTGATGCTTATCCTTCGGCGACGTGTTCGGTTTCATCCAGCGTTTACTGGGTTCGCTCTCCGTCAGCCTTTGGCTGTTCCCAGCCTACCTGCAAGGCAGCAGGTTGCTATTTTCTTTTAGGGTAGCGACCCTAGACAACCTGTCCTTCCGGGTTGTTGAGCGTCATCTGCCCAGGTTACCTGTCTTTTTTGGACTACTTGGTTTGCTACTGTCCAGTTTTGTGACGGTTTGCTCCGCTAGCCTTTGATTGTCGCCAATCTAACTACAAGGCAGTAGTAGTTCACTGCAAGCGGAAATGCGTACTGGATTCAAGCCTGTGCTGGGCTTTCCAGTTTTTCTGCACATTTGGGTGGTCCACGCACACCCCTACGCTTTCTCCGGGCAGCGGCTTTTCAGATCGGAGCCTCGTCTTTTCTCGATTCTGCCAAGGGTGCTTTTACGTGCTCTATTTGAATCTACATTTTATCGTCCATCTCCGACGGGTCTAGGAACTGGATCTCACCTGCACTGAGATCATGGAAAAATATCTCGATGTCTCCACAAGGGAGCAAACCAAGAATCTTTGGAACGAGTAGCAAGCACCTAACATCTACGCCACAGAAACTGCATAGAAAAAAGAGTTGTAGAAAGTGTCTGGTAGTGTGGTTGGCGCACATTTGTACGCCGATATAGTGGTTTGTGGTATACAAAGAGTTAACGAACATCCTTGAACCTTGACCTAAGATATCTCCTATTTCAAACATACTTATCGCCCTTTTAGTCTTACTGCGTCACCTTCCTGGTCAATTTCAAATCATAACTAAAAGTTCTTATCCCTTTGATCAGAGGAGTGTCTTGTTTATTATTGCTGATAGGGCCACGTTACCTGATGTTATGACATGTGATAACTTGTGAGAAAAAGTGTTATCAGTTTGAAGATAACCACTTAATTATCGTTCTCCGAAGTGGTAAATGTTTCAAAAATTAATAATTCTATTTTATTTTTATATCGTCTAAAATTAAACTACTTCTTCTTCTTTGCGTTCGTTCTTTACGATCAATTTTAATCACTCTTTGTGATATGTTTGATCTTTGCCAAGAACGTCAATACGTTCACATTGGTTTGGTAGGCTCCTAAACGCATAGACTTCTACACGTTTAGGACACGTGCATCCGATTTCAACCAAACCTCCTTATTCGCCTCTTACGACATGCGTGGCAGGTAACAGTGGTTCTATTCTTTACACCCCAAATTGGGCCCCGGTAACCACTCGGGCGATTTAAACCAATAAATAACAGTATGGGATTGAACTAATAAAACATAGATCATAATATGAACATTGATTGTTTAGATTGATAAGATCATCATCATTGCACTTCGGTGTGTAACCATGTGTGCTCCTGATCTCTTTCTTACACACGAAGATCTCAGCTACAGTGCACGAACTCCGTAGCACCGGTTCGGGTCTCTGATGGAATTTGAAGATATTTTTAATATAAATTTTATTTTTAATCTTTTCTAATGAATTTTGCCCAGGCAATGGTTTTCCAGCCTGTTCTTCAACTGCCAATGGCTTTTCGATAGGACTATCCATCTCCGATAGGACTAGGAACTCGATCTCACCTACACTGAGATTAGGATCTCTGAAATAATATCCAAATGACTTCACGAGGAGGAGCGGTATGACGAGACGCTACCTTTTCTAATTATTCTGGTCAAACATGAGTTTAGTCTTGGTTCGTGCCAGGACATCAACCTTCGGTCGGTGCCATGGACATCTCTCGGTTCGTGCCATGGACATCGTAATTCGGCTCGGTGCCATGACATCGTACTTCGGCTCGTGCCAGGGACATCGTAACACTTCGTTCGGCCATGGACTCGTAACCTTCGGCTCAGGACATCACCTTCGCTCGGTGCCATGGACATCGTAACCCTTCGGTTCGGTGCCAGAACACCGTAAATCTGGAGAACCTGTCGTTTTTCAGCCAGCCTGCGGAATTAAATCCGCACTCACATGGAGCTTGTCACCCGTCGTCCAACGAGCTACGAACACGCTGGCGGGGTATTTAATGACCTATATGTCGATATGTCTGTTAATTTAATTTATATTTTCGTAATATTTCTTCAGTCTAATAACTGTGTCATCGTCCCTGTTTCCTGATTGATGCGTAATAAAATACAACTATATTCATTTGATTGATTGATTAATTGTTTGATTGATTTTAAGTCGTCTGGAGTAACTACATTTGAGTTTTTAGCAAACATGAAGATGTAATAACTAACTATGTAAGATCCATTGAAACGGCGATATGGATCATTTAATGATAACGTACGTGCCGGGGACAAATCCGACGGTACGGAATGTGTTAATCATTTCTAAACTAGGATAATGAATACTTGTTGTTTCTTGTTGATTCGTTATTCTCAGAATTTAGGTTCATACATCCCCCCCCCCCCACCCGCCACTTACACCACATCTCCCCGTTAACGTTAATCGACCCACATCAGGTCGCGACCCACCGGTTGTAATTATTTCCCATATTCTCATTTAACTAAAGGGTTTAGCCCCCCCCCTGCACAGCGTGTTCGTGGCGCTTTGGACGACGGGTGACAAGCCCCTGTGAGTGCGGTTCAATTCCTCGAACTGACAGAAAATCCACAGATTCTCCAGATTTACAGTGTTCGTGGCATCGAACCGAAGGGTTGCGATGCCCATGGCACCGAGCCGAAGAGCTGAAAACTCAAGTGCTTCTGGATTGGAAAAAAAAAAACTAAAGGGTCAAAGATGGACTGCCTTCATTGCACCTAGTTTCCCCATATTGCTCCGCCCCTGTCAGCAGCGATGTCACACAATCTGCCGAGAGTGTTACGAAAACCTGAACTCCGTAGCTCCAGCAACAATCATAGGTATCTCATGAAAAAAAAATACACATGTGAATCGGTTCGAATTTGAACCAAAAACCTATAGAACAACAGGCAAACGTCTTAACCACGTCGCCAGAGAGATATCCCACGCTCTTAACTCAGAAAACACAAACAACTTTCCGTACCAATCTCTGAAGTGGGAGAAAGATTTGCATTTGCTACATAAGAGGTGATAAGGAAATCAAGCCTTCACGCAAAAATCAGGAATAGGTCCTCTATATAACTTGCTATGACTATGCCTGAATTCATAACGGCGAACAAAACTTCACCTGCCATTAGTGATGCCACAAAACTTCACGTAGTCATTAGTGATGCCACAAAAACTTCACTAGTCATTAGTGATGTCACAAAAACTTCACGTAGTCATTAGTGATGCCACAAAAACTTCACGTAGTCATTAGTGATGCCACAAAACTTCCGAGTCATTGTGATCCACAAAACTTCTCGTAGTCATAGTGATGCCACAAAACATTCACCTCGCCATTTCGTGATGCCCTCTTCACTTAGTCCATTATGATGTCTTCCAAACCTTCACGTAGTCATTAGTATGCCAAAAAAACTTCACGTAGTCATTATTGATTTCCTAAAAGCTTCTCTGCCAATTAGTGATGTCACAAAAACTTTTTTACGTAAAGCCATTAGTGATCCACTAAAACTTCACGTAGCATTAGTGATGTCCTAAAATTTCCGTAGTCATTAGTGATGTCACATAATTCACGTAGTCATTTAGTGATGTCACAAACTTCACGTAGTCATTATATGTCACAAAACTTCACTAGCCATTAGTGATTCAAGCCAAAACTTCAAATAGCCTTGTTTAGTGCCACACAAAACTTCACTAGTCATTAGTGATTTTCCACAAAAAACTTCCGTAGTCATTAGTCATGTCAAACTTCACGTAGTCATTAGTGATGCACAAAACTTACGTAGTCATTAGTGATGTCACAAAAACTTCACGTAGCCATTAGGTGCACAAACTTCGCGTGCCATTAGTGATGCCACAAAAATCTTCAGATAGTCGTTAGTGATGCCACAAAAACTTTCACGTGTCATTTGATGCCACAACTCTCTTCATTAGTGATGCCACAAAACTTCACGTAGTCATTAGTGATGCCAAAACTTCACGTAGTCATAGTGATGCCTACAAAATTCACGTAGTCATTAGTGATGCCACAAACTTCATTCAGCCATTAGTGATGTCAAAAAACTTACGAGCCATTAGTGATGCCACAAAACCTTACGTAGTCATTAGTGATGTCACAAACACTTCCCCGTAGTCATTAGTGATGTCACAACTTCATCGTAGTCATTAGTGATGTCACAAAACTTCACGTAGCCATTAGTAATCATCATTATCATCAAATAGCTTGTCCGGAGCAGAACTTTGCCACCCCAACAGTCCTTCAGAATTTCTCTCTCGTAGGCCAGATACAGCTGTCATGTTCAAACCATCAGTTACATCCTGAATTCATCTTCTCCTTGGTCTCCTCTTTCCTTATATGCCTCCTTCCATGATGGTCTTCTCAGCCCTTCATGTCTTTTTATATGTCCAAAATATCTCAATTTTCTCTTTCTTATTTGTAGCATCAGCCAGTTTTCTTTGATTTTGAGTTCTTTCTGGATAGATCTATTTGTTCTCTTCTCTGTCCAAGATATATCAAGGACTCTTCTGTAACACTTTTATTTTTATTCTTTGAACTCTCCATATCGACCACTTGTTAACCACTCTTTGTAATTTGTATGTGATCTGGGCCTAAGAGTTATTTTCCGTTGTGCCAGTTATGCGCCTACAAGTAGGTCAGCCCATTCAATTTCTGCGATGCTTTTTATTTACTAGGGTAGCTTCCTAGGTCCTACATCAGCCGCCTCTTACGACATGACTTGTAGGTCGCAGTGGTACTATTCTTTGCTTCCTTACAGGCTCCGACACCACGAGATCAACTTATATTCAAGCGCATATATATGTTTTTCCACTGCCTTGTTAAGTGCCCATGCTTCACAACCATAACATTTCAAACTAGTTTCATGTAACCGTGGGTTGAATCCATCTAAATAATGATTTTCCTGTAGGTTATGTCCACGTGTCATCTCCAGTTAGTCTTATATGCTGTCAGACAGACCTTGACCTTTGTGAAATGACGCGTCACTGTGAGTGGAAATTATCATTTCACATGACTGACCCATTTAAGAGTGACGAAGCACTACGCTGTGTATGTAGTTATTCCTACGCAAAGTTTAAGGTCGAACTTCCAGGATATAGTTCTTCTGTTATTTTGTTGGTGGCACCTGTAAGTAAAAATGGATTCTGTATCTAGGTCGAAGGGTAAATGTTCTATTTGTCTGCCTTTCTAACCGTCTCTCTCTCTATCTATCTATCCGCCGGTCTCGCTATCCGTCTGTCTCTCTATCCGTTTTAAAGAGTTTTAAAGCCGAAGGATTTACTTCACCAGGTTTTACCCCATACGGCTCGGTCCCTCTCCACAGAAATGGCACGCCATCTTCCGAGAGTATTGCACAAAGCACGAACTCCGTAGTTCAGACACCAATCCTAGGGGTCTCTGGAAAAAACTGCACTCATGAACAGAACGGCGCGGTCCGGTTTGAACCCACGACCTTCGACTCGCAAGGCAAAGCGCGTAACCACTTAGCCACATAGACCACCTCTCTATCTGTCTGTCTCTCTATCTGTCTGTCTCTCTATCCGTCTGTCTCTCTATCTGTCGGTCTCGCTATCCACCTCTATATATGTCTGTCTCTCTATCTACTCTGCCTATTCTGTCTTGTCTACCTCAAAGTGGATTGCATATCATTTACAGGACTTTGCCAAGCAACCCAAGCTTTTTAACGCTGTTTGTGATTTTTCTAGGCATTATTACGTTTAGTAGTTTGCCATTGCTTTCTGAACGGGTGGCGCCATCGTCATTTTGTAAAAATCCACGAGAAACAATTTGTAACCAAACTCCGCGGATTCGAACTCAGAACGTCGGGGTTATTAGACCGAGTCACTATTCCCTAAGCTACAGACGCTACTCTTGTCTGCCTGCCTACATTTAATGTGTAGCTATAATACAGAGAGCGTGAGTTGGATTTGTTGAGCAGCCAATAGTGCGCACTTCCTTGCACCGTATAGTCTTTAGTCGCCCATGCTAACGATGGATATCCATACTTTCAGAACCTTCTTCTTCTTCTTCTATGCGTTCGTTCTTTACGACCAATTTTAATCACACTTTGTGATATGTTTGATCTTTGTCAAGAACGTGTATACGTTGCACATTGGTTTGGTAGGCCCTAAAAGCATAGACTTCTACATGCTTAGGACACGTGCATCCGATTTCAGCCAAACCTCCTTAGTTGCCTCTTACGACATGCGTGGCAGGTAACAGTGGTTCTATTCTTTACACCCCAAATTTGGGCCCCGGTAACCACTCGGCGACTTTCAGAACCAAAAGAAAAAAACATTAGAAAGTTAGCCGGTGCTACTGTGCAATTGCTCTGTCGCTGATATGTTCATCATGTTGTATGGAGACTGAACGTCCATGGGGACGACTTGAAAGAAGTGACACATTTTGTACGTGTCTGTGTTTTTATGGGAGTGTGAGGCACTAACAAAGGAATTTGAAATTCTTAGGGAACTAACCATTTCTGTTGAGTTTGCAGTTTTCGGTCTTCTGCTTCTTCTTCTTCGTTACTCTAATCATGTTTCGCCTCACATCGTACATCTGAAGTCAGTGTAGGCCTGCCTGCATGACGAAGGACACCAGTCAAATGTTAAATCAGGCTTTCACGCAAAAATCAGTTAGAAGCGCCATACCAGGAGTCATGTCTAACGCCCGAATTCACAACGGGTGAATGAAGAAGAAGAAGCAGAAGACTCACGTCGTCAAGATAAGAAGAGATTTCTAGAACGAACTTTTGTCTGCGCTTCATAAATAGTATTTTTCACGTCACTGTTTTTCTGAGGTCCACCTTTGCGTCAACGGCCTTTTGCTTTGTATCCACTGTACCGAAGTATATATATATATAGCTGTCCATCTCCAGCGATGATGACAACAATTTCAGACGTGTGCTGCTGCACTCTCTGGTGTGTCCGGAGGTGACTGTTGAGTCCAATCCTAGAACAGAATCCCTACCACAGGGGGCATCAAGATTAGACATGTGCGTGTTGTGTGTTCTGTTTTTCCCTTGCAGCTCGTTTTCTCTGTGCCTCAACAGTACGACAATTCTCAGCTATGTGGGTTCATCTTGTGTTGTTACAGCGCCACATTTGGCGTTCTCGTGCAAGAGATTCCCAGCATGTGGTGTCTATATCGAAGCATTTCAGAGACACTTTAAGAGTGTCTTTAAAGGGTTTTTCTGTCCACCAGCGAGCTTCTGCCCCTTCAAGTTCGCCATACATCAGCTGTTTTTGGGATGCCTTTATCAGACATTCGAGCAACGTGACCGGAGTAGTGTCCGACACGCAGGCGAAATACAATGATCTTTTCTGCTGAGATCTTTGAGAAAGTCTTTTCCATAATCATATCCAGTGTTTGTCTTCCAGTCTACTGCAGATTTTCTAGTATGAGGGTTTTGACCTCTTGAAAAGACAGTGACAGTGAAAAGTGAACCAATGTGAAGACTTCTGGCAATCAACTTTTCACATGGAGACGAAACTTGATCTCGATGTCTGTACTCGCCCGAGTGGTTACCTGGGCCCAAATTTGCGGTGTAAAGAATAGAACCACTGTTATCTGCCACGCATATCGTAAGAGGCGACCAAGGAGGTTTGGATAAAATAGGATGCATGTGTCCTAAACGTGTAGAAGTCTATGCGTTTAGGGACCTACCAAACCAATATGCAACGTATACACGTTCTTGGCAAAGATCAAACATATCAAAAGGAGTGATTAAAATTGGTCGTAAAGAACGAACGCAAAGAAGAAGAAGAAGAATGCAGTACAGTTTCATGATCTACCTGTCGCTACTGACAGATTCCTATCTCTCTCTTGTCCCAGATCATTCTGGAGTGAAGGACAATGAGAGAACGGGTGGACTGGGGAACAAAGATTGAGCTTTTTATGGACAAAAGCGACATCATCTATGTTCAAAGAGAAAACATACACTCTAAAGATTTCAAGGAAGAAAATAAAGTGTAATATGTATCTCCGTGCTAAGTAAAAAAAAACAACGTAGAACGGAGTTGTTAGTCTAAACCGTGGCCTCTGGCAACATACGGCCGACTAGCTCAGATCGAATATTTATGGTTAATGAGGGCAGGTTTTTGTATATGTTTTATATGTTTGATAGAAGACTGTACGCTTTATTTGGTGCAATTTTACTCAATTCTATGAGTCTATGGTTATTATTCAGAGGAGTTGGAAAATGACTAGAGATATAGAAAGCAAGTTGAAGGCATTTGAAAATAGATGTCTGCGAAAAATAATGAATATAAAATGGGACGAATTCAGGAGAAGTGATGAAATCAGAGAAATGTCAGGTCAACCTCTGGTGACAACTGTTATAAGAAAGAGAAGATGGAGATATGTTGGACACACCTTGAAAAGAAATGATCAAAAAAAATAAAAACAGGCATTGAAGTGGGATGCAAGGGTTCAAGAAAGAGAGGACGACCTAGGGAGACACTGAAACAAACTTTGCTGAGAGAGGCAAGAAATATCGGTCTCAGTTCCATGGAGGAGATTGAGCGAGTTGTCCAGGATAGAGCGGTATGGAGAAATTACTTGCACGCCCTATGTAACGTATAACGGTACGAGAGGAATTCTTATTAATATGGTTAGTTATTGATGAAAAATTATAAATTAATATTCCTAAACTTGTTAAATAATACAACCTTGATTTAGAATGTTGTATTGTGTGTAACATGAACGAGTTTTATGAATGAATTTTATGATACAACAATACTGGAATTAACATCGACAAAACAGAAGTAATGACATTCGCCAGAGAGAAAAACACTACCAACATCTCCATCGATAATCATCTACTAAATCAAGCAAAGATTTTACATACCTGGGAGCATTTTTCAGCAAATGGAAGAATAACTAATGAAATTCAACACAGATGCAACAAAGCAAATCAAATGATAGGGCAAATGGCGCCAATTTTAAGATGCAAATACGTCACCATGAACACAAAAAGAGCAATGTTCAACACAATTTTTCTCCCAACATTATGTTACCAGTGCCAAACCTGGACGCTGACAACAAACGATAGAAGAAAACTAGTCACAGCAGAGATGAAGTGTCTACGCAGAATGCTGGGTGTAACAAGAAGAGACCGGTTGAGAAATGAAGACATCAGGAAAAAGTGGATACAACATCAGTACTAGACTTCATCAAGAAACAACAAATTAAATGGTTCGGCCACGTAAGCAGATTACCATCAGACAGTGCACCTCAAGAGCAATGCTGCTCCGATACAATGGGTACAAAGCAAAAGGCCGGCCACGCAAATGATGGACCTCAGAGATAACAGAGGCGACGAAGAGACTATCTAGAAGCGTATACTAGGGCTGTTTTGAAATCTCTTCCTGACCTGACGCTGTGAGGTACAGAGATTCAGAAGAAAGAAAACAATACTGGAAAGGAGGGCCACGCGACAGTTGTGTCTTATTTTCTAGAACATTTATCTGAGCCTGACGACTGTATGTTATCGAAGTTAGTTAGTTTGTCCGTTTCGTGCCAAAGGCGACACACAGGGCAGAGGTTTTAGATCTCCATGTGATGCAGTTCTTTGCTAGCAGTTGGAGATCTCGTCAGTTTTACATCCCAATAGTTTACTTTCTTGTTGGATTGTTCTTCGAAGAGTGGTCTTGGTCTTCCACGTTTTCTTTTCCCAACTGGTGACCACATAAGAACTTGTTGATTTAGTCTCTTTTCGTCTTATCGAAGTGGTATCGAATGCCACGGTCTAAACACCGTGAAATACATGCTTAGGGCGAGATCGTAGCAATTGTAGACATGCCCAATGTGCGAAGAAGATGATCTTCAGATGAACAATGAACACCTTTTGTGTTAGTTGCCTGTATAAAATACAACAGCGGGACATCATCAAGAACTCATCCCATAGTCAAACTCTTGCTGAACTGAGAAAATCTCTGTCTTTTTGTCCTGTCGTTGAACTTTTGAAACACGATATCCTAACATTCCTCACCTGGAGAATCAAATCATTCATCTCTGATCTTGGTGAAACAGATATCAACATTCCTCACCTGGAGAATCAAATCATTCATCTCTGATCTTGACGAAGTTAAATTAACACCTACCAATTTTAGGATCTAAAATGGACAAGACTATCCGGTCAGGAAGACTGTCACATTTTGAAGTTTATTCAGTGTCAACAAGGGTCAGAGAGGTCATATGTGATCTTTCTGGAAGTTAAGTTAAAATATCACTTACCTGTCGTGATATTTGCTGATGGGATGTGAAGTTATGTGGCAACACCCAGTTGACCTAAAAACTAAGCTTTGGAAAAATTTGCCAGACCTGAAGCTGACTGCCCAGCTTATGGTCCACAGTAAACTAAGATCGCTTCTCGGCTTTTTGGCTAAGATGATTTCTAAGATGGGGAAAATCTAAGATGGGTAATAGTCCCACACACTGACTGTTTACGCGGAGATGGAAACTATCCTTCGATTATTTAATCACCTGGGATGCTTTGGTTTCCAGCATTTTAAATTGTTACTGTTCCCCTCAGCATGATTTCCATTGAACCTCATTTCCTGCGGTTATTACTGATGATGTCGCCTATGTATTTTATTCTTGTGTCTTTTTGTTTTTTTTATGTTTTGTAAGGAGATCCAAAATTTGGGCACATAAAAACGCATAACACCTTGATAAAATCTTTACTAGAGGGAAAGTTGAAGAGCAAGAGGAAGACCGAGAGATAAGTGGGAGGGAAACTTTAAGAAATGGACAGGTTACAGTCTAGCAGAGTGCAAAACCAAGGCGAAAGACAGAGGATGCTGGAGATTCCTTATAGCCAACCTTCAATGCAGAGACGGCACCTGATGATGATGAAGGAGATCCCCGATACAGTATATAAAAGAAAATGCCGGCTACGCACAGGTGACCTAAGAGATAACAGAGGCAATGAAAGAAACTGTTTATGAAGAGCACAGAAAAACCCGTTCTAGAAATCTTTTCTTATCCTGAAGCTGTGAGGCAAAACAGAGTTAGAGAAAATAAAGAAAGAAAGAAAGAAAGAAAGACTAGGAATGATGGTTCCTGTGATTTCCGGGTCTCTCCGTATGTTCTTTAAGACAAGGTCTCGAACTAGCTTAGAATTAACCTTTCGGTGTACACAATGAACTCAAACGTCGCAAGATAAGAGAGAACTGCTGGTAACAAAAAACATCCTGTTATGAATTGGTCTTTGCGTCATATCAAGTAGATAGTCACTTTGTGAAAGCAGCCAGTCATTGCTGATATTATCTAAACAGATGTAATAATATGAGTGGTTTGAATACTCTTATACTGAATACATTTAAACCCATATATACTATGCTAAGCACTTAGAATACTTAAACACGTGGTATCAGATTATCATATACATACGTTTCTCTATTCTTAGATTCTATTCTGTACGAATGAAGGTTATTCTATTCTTGCATTCAATTTTTCCTCATTGTTACATACTACAAACATTTCATGAAACACTCACATAAGTATTTTTAAAAATACGTCATGTCATCAAGGACAGATCTTTATAGGACGTTGTCTTGCATCTGAAATTATTTGTCTCATAGCAGTTCACACTTCGTCGATGGTCATATCAGGTTCTTTAATATCTTTTAGTCATCTTCTAAGTCTGCTCTGCGTCCTGGACCTGCTTAGAATTGTTCTCCGCCATGTGACTTGATTGACCAAAGTATGTAATTTCTGTATAGTATGTTGTTTATCAGTACAATTCTCTTTAACATTTAGTTATTTCAGGACATCAGTGTTCTTTCTTTTCTGTCATGGTATTTGTAGGATCTTTCTGCATTTAGTTTCCGAAGGATGATTGTTCTATTTCGTAATAGTTCATGATTTAACTTCAAGTCACTGGGAAATGCATGCTTCATATTTTTAATTTGTATTTTGCTGGTGCTTGCACATTCTTTATTGGTTAACTTGATTCATTCCAATCTTCTTGAGATCTCTTTGGAGCATCACGTTATTGTATTGAGCCCAGATATTCAGCTCTCACATTGAGTTCTTCATTGTGTTAACAAATACACACAATTAAAATACACATTACTGAATCTTAAACATGAAGAATGTCACATCCAACCGATTCCTCCTACTGAAATTGTCTTCAATCTACTTAAATTACACTCTTAATGCACCTCATCTTTTCGAGATGCTCCACATCAACAATTGTCAACACCCTGTGTCATTTGTAGTGATCGAGCTAAACGATTGTACGGAGCCAGTTTGCGTCAAGCAGAGGCAGCATCCAAATTTCTGCCTGCTTTTATGTTACAATATCATCCTAGGCCTAACATGCTCTACCAGCATGAGGTTGGGGTACTGATCTTGCTTCCCTGCGAGCAAGACACACTGATCTTGATACACCGATCGATCCACTGTTCAACACTAATTTCTTAATTATCCGATGTCCTTGGAATTTATCAGTCTATCTCTACACACAAGATTTCACGTTTTGGATTCAAACTGCAGCCCTTCTAAGTCCAACTGTGTACCAAGTTAATTTGAAGCTCGAGTTATTGACGAAGTAGAACTGAAACGTCGTCTCTGACTAAACCAAAGGCTAATGTTTGACAACTGACCCATGTGGTAACTATTGCTCTGAACAGTTCAAGTCAGGTTGAGTGATGATTAGATGCACCGACGACCTCAAAGAACGACACTGTAGAACGAATGTCTAATGAAAGACTTTGTCAACCTGAGATGAACGTTCTTCTGTCACGTGGTTGATGGCTACCGATCTGCAGTGGTTAACACAAGCTGGGCTTGGCGAAACTTGACGAAATTATCTGTCGCCCGTGACGATAATACAAACACAGCTCTCTGACACGTTATATCCACGCTGATAATAGAATAAATATGACGAGGTTGACACTCTGGTATATATCAAACCTAACAAACCAGCTTTACTTTATCTAACACTTCGTTAATTTCTTATAATATGCTCCTACTACCTGTATCACTTTCCTGCCTGTCCGAATCTGCCGTGCTTCTCGTGTGTTCCAGGATTCTCTATCGTCCTTTCGTGATCCTCTTTTCTCTTTCTTCTGAGCTAGTGTCAGCGTCCGTATTATCACTTGCAACCTTTTTCACTCCGGAAATTAGATTTGCCCAATCACTCAGCCTGTCTGCCCCATCTGGTCGTAAATTTCACCGGTCACATGTTATTATTCGCCTACCTCTGAAACTCAAGAGGCTCGTAATTTTGCGTATCATCTCCTGCCTGACCGATTACACAGTGAAGATCAGACAAAGAAACGGTCAAACAAATGCCAGAAGTGTTTAGAACCATTATCTGAATCTCGTCAATTTCATGACAGGAAATTTCAATTATCTGATTACTTACAGTTGTTTCCAAACCTTTTAACATTGATCTCTGTAAAATCCACGATCCTTGTATCAAATTTCAGAACAGAGTTAGGACATCAAAGTGAATATTAATTGATTGGATTAATAGACCATCATCATTACACTTCGGCTAGTAACCATACGTGCTCCGATCTCTTTCTTACACAGGAAGATCTCGACTGCAGTGCACAAACTCCGTAGCACCAACGAGGGCCACCATATAATTTTGAAGATGATGAAGATATTTTTGTAGGAATTTTAATTTTTATCTTTTTCTAATGAGTTTTACTCTGCCGTGACTTTCTAGCCTGCTCTTCTCGATTTTAACTACCAAGGGTTCTTTTACGTGCTCAAATTGAACACGGCACCTACGTTTTATCGTCCATCTCCGATAGGGCTAGGTACTTCATCTCACCTACACTGAGATTAGAGATCTCTGGAAAAATATCTAGATGGTTCCACGAGGGAGCGAACCTGATATCTTTGCCACGAGAGACGAGCACCTAGCCTCTACGCCCCCCTAAATATATGATTGACTAGCACAACGCCCTGTGCTGCTAAAACTAGACACGATTAACAATAGCAGGACTTCTCTTATCTCAGATAATAGACTAAGGACTTCAAGTCTGACAATACAACGAGGCGTGCACGAGTGCAAAATCATTAGAAATAGTTGAGAGATACAACCAATGACCTTTGCCATAAAGAAGTTAAAAACTGCAGAGAGATTGTTCTAGATAATGGTTTAATGTTCATAAACAAAGAAGAAAAATAAGCGTGGAGGAGTTACGTGTAAGCTGAACTCAAAAATTATCAGTTCAATTATATGTACGTTCGATTCCCACGTTTATATATGTGAAAATTGGTACCAGAGTTTTTCTGAATTGGAGATACATTCTAAATTGCTAACGCAGCAAGTACTGTTTAAGAGCTCTGTCGATTGTACTTTCATGTATCTTTATTTTGTTGCATTTCCAACATCTGTAACTTTTCTTTCCATTTCGATTCGTGATCCATTTGGAAGAATAAAACACCTAGATTCAGAGAACGCTTATTCCTAAAAGTGAAATGGAGAGGAGGGGGTATCTGTGGCATAGAGGTTACATGCTCGTCTCTCGTACCAAAAGTACTCGTCTCTCGTACCAAAATGTACTGTCTCAATGTACCTCTCATGCCAAAATGTACTGTCTCTATCCAATGTACTCGTTCTCATGCCAAAATGTACTCGTCTCTCAGAAAATGTCATCTCCCAAAATGTACTCGTCTCTCATGCCAAATATGTCTCATCCAGTCTCTCTCATGCCAAAATTCGTCTAGCCAAATGCTGTCTCTCATGCCAAATACTCGTCTCTCATGCAATGTCGTCTCCAGCAAGGTACTCGTCTCTCATGCCAAATATGTCTATGCCAATCTCGTCTCTCATGCCAAAATGTACTCGTCTCTCATGCCAAAATATACTCGTCTCTCATGCCAAAATGTACTCATCTCTCGTACCAAAATGTACTCGTCTCTCATGCCAAAGGTACTCGGTTCTCTTGCTCGTGGAACCATCTTGATATTTTCCAGAGATCCCTGATTTCAGTGTAGGTGACATCGAGTTTCTAGTCCTATCGGAGATGGACGATAAAACGTAGGTCCCGTGTTAATTTGAGCACGTAAAAGAACCCTTGCTAGTCCAAAATCAAGAAGAGCAGGCAGTGACCTGTTGCTTATAATGCTTTTCATTTTCTGGAACGCTGCTTAAGTCTGCCATATTCTGCTCTTTATCGCATCTGTCATCTGATGTTACCAGGCCTCCAGTGTATTTATATCAAAGTACTTGTTTTAGCTTCGTCCCACTTACTATGATGGTCGCCGGAGTGGTTACCAGAGCCCAAATTTGGGATGTAAAGAATAGAACCACTGTTACCTGCCACGCATGATGTAAGAAACGTCTAAGGAGGTTTGACTGAAATCGGATGCACGTGTCCTAAACGTGTAGAAGTCTATGCGTTTAGTGGCCTATTAAACAAATGTATCGCCCGAGTGGTTACCGGGGCCCAAATTTGGGGTGTAATGAATAGAACCACTGTTATCTGCCACGCATGTCGTAAGAAGTGACTAAGGAAGTTTGGCTGAAATCGAATGCATGTGTCCTAAACGTGTAGACGTCTATGCGTTTAGAGGCCTACCAAACCAAAGTGCAACGTATACACGTTCTTGGCAAAGATCAAACATATCACAACGAGTTATTAAAATTGGTCGTAAAGAATGAACGTCAAGAAGACTATGATGTGGCATGAGATGATCATGTCTTTTTAATATTAAGACACAGTCCTTTGTTGTTACTTTATGTTACAAACTTGTTAACTTAATTCTGAAATTTATAGGTAATACAGAACTCTAATGATCTTATGGATCATTGACAAAGCAAGCGGAGAATATCATTAATGCCTTTGAATGCAAATGCTACTGAAGAGTACTTAGATTATCATGGACAGAGAAAAGATCAAATGCTTCTGTTCTGCAACAGCTTGATATTAAAGAGAGTTGGTAATTAAAGAGCATAACATCAAGGAAAATTAAATATTTCGAACACATCAAATGACATGAATGGCTAGAGAAGATAATTCTGGAGGAAATGGTGCCTAGAAGAAGGATGAAAGGAAGACCTGGAATATGATGGGTGCAAGATGTCTTGGACGATCTGAGAAGGACTGCTGCTGACGCCGGCCAACTTGCACAAAACAGAGTGTGTGTTTAAGGACTGATGTCACGGGAGATATGTTCCTGAAGGGACAAGCTACTTGATAATGATGATGATGATAATGATGATAATGATAATGATGAGCTGCTGTTATTGGCACTGTTTACCAGAGCCAAACATGGACAATGAGCAAAGCGGAGTCACAAAAATAACTACATGTGAAATGCGTTGAGGCCTTTCAAATAAAGACTGGTGTGCGACAGGGCTGCCTTTTATCACCCTTCCTTTTCCTGCTGGCCATTGACTGGATAATGAGATCAACAACTGCCAGGAAAGAAATGGAATACAATGGACCATGATGAGTCAATTGGAGGATCTGGATTTTGCAGATGATCTAGCACTCCTCTCTCACAACCATCAGCAGATGCAGGAGAAAACAACAAAACTTGAAACAGTCTCACAGCAACTAGGCCTGACTATTCATGAGGAGAAAACAAAGATCATGAGATTAAATGCTGGTTCCAGAGACCCAATCTTACTGAGAGGATCACCACTAAAAGAGGTTGACACATTTACATATCTGGAAGTGTCATCAACATTCAAGGTGACACAGATGAAGATGTTAAGGTTAGAATACAAAAGGCATGATCAGCATTTGCCATTCTGAAGAACATATGGAGTTCAAGAATGATCAGGAATAAAACTAAGATAATGATATTTAATTCAAATGTCAAATCTGTCCTTCTGTATGGAGCAGAGACATGGAGAACGACTAAGGTGAACACCAAAAGCTGCAGACATTCATCAATAGATGCCTACGCAGGATACTCCATTTGAGATGGTATGACAAGACCACAAACAGAGAATTGTGGGATAGGGCAGGAAAACGGTAGGTGGAACAGGAGATAATGAGCAGAAGGTGGCGATGGATAGGACACACACTGAGGAAACCCTGACATCATCGCAGAGACAGGCTCTCGATGGAACCCCAGGGCAATAGAAGTAAAGGAAGACCCAGAAACACCTGGAGACGGGAGTTAGAGATGGAATGCAAAAAAACGGGAGAGAGTGGCGAGATCTGGAAAGGATGGCCTTGGATAGGCGAGCTTGGAAGGCCTTGGTTGCGGACCTATGCTTCCTAGGGGCGAAGGGTGAAGAAGAAGAATTGCGTTAAGTCACCAACATCAGCATAAGAAAGAAAGTTAGCACAGAACCTTGCTTGAATTACATAGAGAAACAAAGAATAAAGTGGTTTGGCCACATAATAAGAATGCATTCAAACTCCACAGTATACAGTCTTCTACAACAGAACATCAGGAAAGAAGGCAAGAGGAAGACCACGAAAAAGATGATTAGATGGCATAGCAGAATCCTGTGAAAGAGCAAAAATAACAATCACACAAGCCAACAGAACAACGCAAGACAAAAACAGAAAATCGCGACACTAGGCAACAACCCGGTAGCAGTGTGACGACAGAAAACCACGACACTGGGCAACAACCCGGTAGCAGTGTGACGACACTGGGCAACAACCCGGTAGTAGTGTGACGACAGAAAACCACGACACTGGGCAACAACCGGTAGCAGTGTGACGACACTGGGCAACAACCCGGTAGTAGTGTGACGACAGAAAACCACGACACTGGGCAACAACCCGTTAGCAGTGTGACGACAAAAGAAAAAGATGAACATAATGCCTTCTATGAGAAGATGACATTTTATCTAATCACCGCAAAAGACACAATTGTTGAAAACCTATTATAGAACACCTTCCACCAGCAAAGAATAGTAACACTGGGACCCGTAAGGCATGTTGTAAGAGGCGACTGAGGTAGGGGCCTAGGGAAGCTACCTAGTAAATAAAGAACGTTGCAGAAATCGGATATGCTGGTCTACTTGTAGGCGCATAACTTGCACAAGACTCAGACCACATATAAATCAGAATAGTTTAACAAGTGGTCGATATGAAGCTTTCCAAGTAGAAGGTCCGTCTTGCCATATCATTGTTCTGTTATTTTAATACAAGTTCCAATTTTTAATTTTTTTGTTTTCCGATTCAGAAGCACTTGAGCTAAAAGCTCTTCGACTCGGTCTCATGGACATCGTAACCCTTCGGCTCGGTGCCACGAACACCGTAAATCTGGGGAACCTGTAGCTTTTCTACCAGTCCGCGGAGTTGAACCCGCACTTACAGAGGACTAGTCACCCGTAGTCAACGCGCTACGAACACGCTGGGCACGCAGGCGTACAAGTTCCAATAAACGCTGTCCGTGTTTTTCTTCAAATATGTTTTTTTTAATTTAAGACGTCTTAATATATCACTTGATATTCTACCCCTTTGAGTTCCCGACCGAGCACAGACCATCAACAAACTTCGACATGAAGATAGTACTTGATCTGAAAACTTATTATAGAACACCTTCGAGGTGAAGATATCTCTTGAGATGATCTAATGTTTTTGTCCCTCTTATCAACCTTCTAAGATATGAACGCAAGAAGAGACTTGTAAGTTGAATGAATACACTTCACAGCTAGATAGATATGGGAAAGGGCGGGGGAAGGGGGTGTCTATGTGGTTAAGATGTTAAACCATTATCTTGCATCCTGAAGGTCGTAGGTTCTAATCTTGTTCACGAGTGAATTTTTTCCAGAGATCGCTAGGATTGTTGCACGAGCTACGGAGTTCAAACTGTGGGCAATACTCTCAGCAGGTGGCGTGTTGTTTCTGCAGAGAGGGGCCGAGCCATATGAGGTACATCCCAGTGCAATGAAGTCAATCCTTCAGCTTAAGACCCTTTAGATTTGATAGCTGTTTCACAGTCAGCTGTTTCCCAGCCTGAGTGTATCACAGCCCCCTCCCCCCCCCTTCCGTGATGGATGTCATTCGTCTAAACCCTTTCACGCATAGTGTCCACTGTAGTGGACGTCTACTATTCGTTCGTTCCATAGCTACACACGCGTGTTTCATGACCTCTGACGCCCTCAGCGTACTGCTAGGAACAAAATTCCAGACAGTGAAGTCCTCACAAAAACAAAGATCCCAAGCGTCAACACCCTGTTGCAGAAGGCCCAAGTGAGATGGGCCGGTTACGTTGCTCGAATGAATGACAAACGCATCCCGAAACAGTTGATATATGGTGAACTTGAAGAGGGCAGACGTTTAGCTGGTGGACAGAAAAATCCTTTAAAGACACTCTTGAAGTGTCTCTGAAATTCTTCGATATAGATACCACGTCCTGGGAATCCCTTGCGCAAGATCGCCAAATGTGGCGCTGTAGGAACACAAGAGGAGCCCGCATAGCTGAGAACTATCTTGCCGTTGAGACACAAAGAAAAAAAAAGAAAAAGAGTTGCGCGAAAAGACAGAACACACAACACACATGTCTAACCTTGATCATGTACGCCCCACCTGTGGTAGGGGAATCTGTTCTAGGATTTGACTCCACAGTCACCTCCGCACACACCATAGAGGTGCAGCAGCAAACGTCTGAGATTGTTGTCATCATCGCTTGCGATGGATGGCTATTAACCACGTGCCTTGTAGGTCGCAGTGACAATATTCTTTGTTAGAATTGAGGGCGCCATCACCACACGGGCGCCAAACTCCCTAAATAGCTGGATTCACCTAGTAATACCACTTGTAAAGTTAATTGCATATCCTTTACATGACTTTGCGAATCAACCCCAGCTTTTTAACGCTGTTTGTGATTTTAAGGCTTTATTACGTTCAGTAGTTTGCCATTGCTTTCTGAACGGGTGGTGCCATCGTCATTTTGTAAAAATCCACGAGAAACAATTTGTAACCAAACTCCGCTGATTCGAACTCATAACGTCGGGGTTATTAGACCGAGTCACTATCCCCTAAGCTACAGACGCCACCAATACAACTTCTACTTGTTCTAAATATAGTCCCATTTTCAAAATTTAAAATGTGTTTAGAAATTTTAATAATGACTGCCTTGACAATGAGTTTAAATGGCCCTACACAAATACCCTTTTATTTTAATCACGTCCAACAAAGTACCGGCGTGATGTTAACCACATCATTCGTCGTGTACCGACGGTCAGTAAAAAATACGGACCTAATACCATATGACCTCGAAGTTTTAAAAGGATTCCTTTACATTTTACACAGAAAGTAATTTACATTTTAAAAAAATATAAAAAAATAGGGGACATTTCGAATCTTGTTATTATTATTTACAAAAAAAATATATTACTTCATTTTGATGTGTTTTATTGTTGGTACGCAGTTTTATCGAATTCTTATCTTATGTTGGTAATATTATTTTAGTTGATGGTCATATATATTTTGTCGCGAAAATGGAGACAAAAACTGAGGACTGTTAGAATATGTGTGAATTAAAATAGAACACACGTAGTGATCTATTGATTGATTGATTGATTGATTGATTCTTCTTCTTTGCGTTAGTTCTTTACGACCAATTTTAATCACTCTTTGTGATATGTTTGATCTTTGTCAAGAACGTGTATACGTTGCACATTGGTTTGGTAGGCCCCTAAATGCATAGACTTCTTCACGTTTAGGACATGTGCATTCGATTTCAGTCAAACCTTCTCAGTCGCCTCTTACGACATGCGTGGCAGGTAACAGTGGTTCTATTCTTTACCCCCAAAGTAACCACTGGGGCAGATTGATTGATTTCCGGGGATCGCAAGGGGAGCAAAGAATAGTAACACTGCGACCTACAAGGCATGTCGTAAGAGGCGACTGTGTTAGGGCTCTAGAGAGGCTACCCTAGTAAATTAAAAGCATCGCAGAAACCGGATGTGCTGACCCACTTCAAGACGCATAACTGTCACAACGTACAATCGCTCTTATGCTCAGATCACATACAAATCACAAAGAGTGGTTAACAAGTTGTCGATATGGGGCGTTCGAAGAAGTAGATTGATAGAACCATTTCATTGCACTTCGATGAGTAACCATGTTTGCTCTAATCTCTTTCTTGATAGAACCATTTCTTGCACTCGATGAGTAACCATTTTGCTCTAATTCTTTCTACACAGGAAAATTCACGGAAGTGCACGAATTCTAACACTGTGCACTTCGATGAGGTAACCTGTTTGCTCTAATCTTTCTTACAGAGGAAAATCTCAGCGAAAGTGCACGAATTCGTAACACCGGTTGCACTTCGATGAGTAACATGTTTGCTCTAATCTCTTTACTACAGGAAAATCTCAGCGATCGCTACGGATCGGTAACACCGGTTGCCTTCGATGAGTAACCATGTTTGCTCTAATCTCTTTCTTAAACAGGAAAATCTCAGCGAAAGTGCACGAATTCCGTAACACCGGTTGCACTTCGATGAGTAACAATTTGCCTAATCTCTTTCTTAAACAGGAAAATCAGCGAAAGTGCACGAATTCCGTAACACCGTGCACTTGAGATAAGCCATGTTTGCTCTAATCTCTTTAACAGGAAAATCTCACTGAAGTGCACGAATTCCGTACACCGTTGCACTTCGATAGATAAATGTTTGCTAATCTCTTCTTACACAGGAAAATCTCACAAAGGCACGAATTCCGAACACCGGTTGCACTCGATGAGACCATGTTTGCTCTAATCTCTTCTTAACAGGAAAAATCTCAGCGAAAGGCAGAATTCCGTAACACCGGTTGCACTTCGATGAGTAACCATTGTTTGCCACTTTTTTACAAGGAAAATTCTCAGCGGAAGTCACGATTCCGAACACCGGTTGCACTTCGATGAGTAACCATGTTTCTCTATCTCTTCTTACATGGAAAATCTCAACGAAAGTGCACGAATTCGTAACACCGTTGCACTTCGATGAGTAACCATGTTTGCTCTAATCTCTTTCCTTACCTAGAAAATCTCGCGAAAGTGCACAATTCCGTAACACCGGTTTGCATATTGATGAGTAACCATTTTGCTCTAATCCTCTTCTTACTGTGAAAATCTCAGCGATAGTGCAGATTCCAATCCTGTTCCTCGATGAGTAACCATGTTTGCTCTAATCTCTTTCTTACACATGGAAAATACTCGCGAAGCGAATTCCGTAACACCGGTGCACTTCGATGAGTAACCATGTTTGCTCTAATCTCTTTCTTACACAGGAAAATCTCAGCTGAAGTACGATTCATTTAACACCGGTTGCACTTCGATATAACATGTTTGCTCTAATCTCTTCTTAAACAGGAAAATCTAGCGGAAGTCATTGAATTCCGTAACACCGGTGCACTTCGATGAGTCAACCTCGTTTGCCTAATCTCTTCTTAAACAGGAAAATCCTCAGCGAAAGACACAGAATTCCGTAACACCGGTTGCACTTCGATGAGTAACCATGTTTGCTCTAATCTTTCTTAAAGGAAAATCTCAGCGGAAGTGCACGAATTCCGTATACAGTTTGCACTTCGATGAGTAATCTATGTTTGTTCTAATCTCTTTCTTACAGGAAATCTCAGCGAAAGTGATAATTCGTAACACCGGTTTATTCGGAGTAACATGTGCCTAATCTCTTATTTACACAGAAAATCACGAAAGTGCAGAATCTCCGTAACACCGGTTGCACTTCTGATGAGTATATTGTTGTGTTAATCTCTTCTTACATAGGAAAATCTCAGTGGAAGTGCACGAATTCCTGTAACACTCTGGTTGCACTTTCGATGAGAACCATTTAGCTCAATCTCTTTTGTACCAGGAAATCGCGAAAGTGCACCAATTCCGTAACACCGGTTGCATTCGATGAGTAACCATGTTATGCTCTATTCTCTTCTTACAGGAAAATCTCAGCGGAAGTGCACGGATTCCGAACACCGTTGCACTTGATGAGAACAATGTTGTCAATCCTCTTCTTAAACAGGAAAATCTCAGGCGGCTGACGAATTCCGTAAACCAGTTGCACTTCGATGAGTAAACCATGTTGCTCTAATCTCTTTCTAAACAGGAAAATCTCAGCGAAAGTCAGAATTCCTAACACCGGAGGGTCAGGATGCAACTTAGAAGATGTGTAAAATATTTGTAGGAATATATTGGGAAATAATGAATACAAGGCGCAGAACACAACAAATAGAATCTTTTGTCCAAGCATTAGACGAACCGAATCAAGAGCGATATCAATATATATATTTGCCATAGGTGACAACTGTTATAAGAAAGAAGATGGAGATATGTTGGACACACCTTGAGGAGAAATGTCTGTCAACCACTGATAACAACTGTTATAAGAAAAGAGAGATGGAGATATGTTGAACACCTTGAGGAAATGTCTGGTCAACCACTAGTGGACAACTGTTATAAGAAAGAGAAGATGGAATATGTCTGTCAACACCTTGAGAGAAATGATCAAGAGATATCAAAGCAGGATTGAAGTGGGATGCAAAGGAGTTCAAGAAAGAAGGTCATAAGGAGACCTGAAACGAACTTTGCTGGAGGAGAGGGAAATATTGGTCTCAGTTCCATGGAGAGGATTGAAAGGTTGCCCAGGATAGAGCGGTATGGAGAATTACTTTCAGGCCCAATTACGTAACCTATAAGGTACGAGAGGAATTATTATTTATTATATATAAATAGATAGACAGACAGAAAAACAGACCGACGGACGGACGGATGGACGAATGAAGGGAATGATGGATTGATCGATTGATCGATTGATGGATGGATGGGTGGTTAGATTGATTAATTGATTGATTGATTGATGGATAGTTAGATAGATAGATGGGTGGGTGGGTGGACGGGTGGGGGTGAGTTGATGGACAGATAGACTGACTGACTTATTGACGATTAGACTGATGGATTGATGGATGGACGGAGAACACATCTCCATATCATATTTTTCATACTAGGTGACCAGATATATCTCTGAATCCTCTCCTTCTTCTTCTTTGCGTTCGTTCTTTACGACCAATTTTAATCACTCTTTGTGATATGTTTGATCTTTGCCAAGAACGTGTATACGTTGCACATTGGTTTGGTAGGCTCCTAAACGCATAGATTTCTACAAGTTTAGGACACATGCATCCGATTTCAGCCAAACCTCCTTAGTCGCTTCTTACGACATGTATGGCAGGTAACAGTGGTTCTATTATTTACACCCCAAATTTGGGCTCCGGTAACCACTCGGGTGTCTGAATCCCCTAATCCTCCTGAATTTGTCGAATATAATAACGTTGGCGTTAAACTGTGAGACACGGTGTCTACGTAGCAAAGTAGCCATGCCTTTGTCTTGGTTCCGTGAATTCGAATCCGCACTGCCTCGGTCTGTTTGCAAGTTCATTTTTGCCAGAGATCCATAGGATTGAAGAAACTACGGAGATCGTGCTCTGTGCATTCTTCATCAAGGTGCGTGTCCTTTATAAGATGTTGCTCTCTTTGCAGCACATCTGAAATTCACTCTATCTCTAGCCAGTTCACCCACTTCGTGATGGTCATATTCATGGTTTCTTTAATATCTTCTAGCCATCTTCTTCTTGGTCTGCTTCTGCGTCCTGAAACCCTGCCCTCCAATATTGTTCTCTCTAGATCATTGTATCGCTTAGCGCTTTGTGCATGACTCTTGACAAATGACGTGTTAGTTCTATGTATATGAGGCATATCATTTTGAAACAGAACGTTCAATGACGTCAATCCATGTTTTTTAAACGTCTTTAAGGGGGGGACTCCTTATTTTTTCTTTGTTTTCATGTTAATGAAGAATTTGTATTTGGAAGGCTAGAAAAAGGTTAGTTTACAAAAATATGTCAACGCGCTGCCATGGAAACAATACAAAATGGCTACCAAACACAAAATTTCCAATTACATTTTAAATAAACTGCTGGATAAACACACCCCCATAATTAGGTCATAAAAACTTTTTATTTGGGAGTGTTTTTACTAAAAAATGTATTTACAATGTAATATTTAATATATTCTAAAAAGCTTGTGTAATATTTTAGATGTTATAATTTCTCAACTTAGAGTGAAAACAGATTGCATTTATATTCATTAGATTCAGAGCCTAAGAGATTTGAAATTTTGTGTTTGGCAGCCATTTTGTATTGTTTCCATGGCAAAGCTTTGACATTTTTGTAAACTAACCTTTTTCAACTTTTTCAAGTCATAATCTCTCAACATTGTTATACAAATTCTACATTAATATGTAAACAATGAAAAAAATATTGACCTGCACACCCCGAATCTTCCCCACAAATAACAGCATAAAATGAGATCAGGTACTAGAGCCAAGAGAAGACGAAGAAAAAGATGGATAGTCAATATCAAGACAGCACTAAATAAACACGGATATAACACAAGGACGACTCATCTGGACCTGGAACGCAAATTAAAGCTCCCACTCCTACGCTTAACGGCAAGAGTGGACAACCAATTCCATCATCCACATGGGGAAAGACAATAGACGCCTATAAACGTCTTAAAACGTCTAATAACATATTTAACTTTCTTCAAACGTCTTCAAACATCTGTAACCGTCTTCAATCGTCTTTAAAATATTTTACCGTCTTTACACGTCTTTAAACGTATTTTACCATCTTTAAACGTATTTTAACGTCTTTAACGTCCTTTTTTCTTCTTTTTCATTTCAGCATAAAAGTACATTTGAAATCTTAACTATATTTATCACATCTTAATGTAACAACACAGATCATCAGCGCAGGCAACTTTCTTATGTTCGTGTCGTGTTATAATTAACTCATAATCGTTTCCATTGATTTCTCTGTCTTGTGACTACTAATAGCAATTACCTACAAAGTCACGATATCTTCTATTTATTACAACTAGCACTACTTTCTCTTTCCTTTCATGTAGCTATTACTTTTATCATTAGTGAAATATATATGTATATGCTATAGTAGTGTAGTTGCTAGTGAGCTCTCTTCTGTGGCTAGTGGTACGGGTTCAATTTTACAGTCAGCCGAAATTTTTTTCCGATCGTAACGGCTCTCAGGTTGACTCAGTTTCATTTGGGTATTAGGAAATGTTCTGGGAAGTAAAGGCGGAAGCGTGATATTGACTACATCACCCATCGTGTGCCGACGGTCAGTGAAAAATACGGACATAATACCGTAATACCCTATATACCACTTGGTATTATTTTGGCGTTAATTTTAAAATGCAATCAAGTCACCATGGTCACAAAAAGAGCATTGTTCAACGCAATCTTTTTCCCTACATTATGTTATCAGCACCAGACCTGGATTCGAAAAGTTACCAACGACACTAGAAAAGACAGAGTAACCAACATCAGCATAAAAAAGCTTTGCCCAATACATCACAAAGCTTTACAGAAGCAAAGACTCTCATGAAAAAATCCAGGAAAATGATGTGGAAAAAAACAAATGGAGGATACAATCCAGAGCACGATAGTATAAATACACTAAACAGAAAAGCGCAACCACAGTCTTCAGACTTAGAACGGGACACTGCAACCTCAGAGCACACCTCCACAGAACGGGTCTCAGGGACTCGGTAGCCTGCATCTGTTGAGCACCCAAGCAGTCCCCAGAGCACATCCTGCAAGACTGCTCCAGTCTGAGTAGTGTGAGAATGGAGATCTGGCCAACAGAAACAACCCTACAAAACAAACTATTGGGAACCGGTGAAGACCTCAAGCGCACCACCCTGTTTATAACACATACCGGAATAGTCGCACAGCAGAAGTTGATCACAGAAGAAGAATAAGTTTAAGAAAGAAAGTTAGCACAGAACCTTGCTTGAATAACATTGAGAAACAAAGAATGAAGTGGTTTTGCCACTTAATAAGAATGCATCCAAAACTCCACATCAGGAAAGAAGACGAGAGGAAGACCACGCAAAAGATGGTGAGATGGCATAGCAGAATCCTGTCAAAGAGCAAAAATAACAATCACCTAAGCCACCAGAACAGCGCACGACAAAAACATAAAACCACGACACTGGCAACAACCCGGCAGCAGTGTGACGACAAAAGAAGAAGAAGCCAAACCTGGACACTAAAATTAAATGACAGACGAAAACTAGTCATGACAGAGATGAAGTATCTACGTAGAATGCTGGTAGTAACAAAAATAGACCGGTTTAGAAATGAAGACATCAGGAAATAAGTGGGTACAGTCCACATAAGCAGATTACCAACAGGCAAGCTAAACGCTACTCCAATACAATTGATACAAAGCAAACATATATCATGGACAGAGAAGAAAACAGATATATCTATCCAGAAAAAACTCACAATCAATGAAAACTGGCCAATGCTACAAAAAAAGAAAGAGAAAATTGAAGTATCTTGGACGTATAAAGAGACACGAAGAGCTGGAGAAGACCATCATGGAAGGAGATATCCCGGCAAAGAGGAGAAGAGGTAGACCACGTATAAGCTAGATTCATGATGTAGCTGATGGTTTGGGCATGATCGCTGCAGAGGCAGGACAACTGGCCTTTGAGAGAGAGAGAGAGAGAGAGAGAGAGAGAGAGAGATTCGTAGGGACTGTTAGGGTGGCAAAGTTCTGCTCAAGACAAGCTAGTTGATGATGAAATATAAGATACAGGCTACCTAGTATTTAGCTCTGAGATATTTGAAAAACAACAGAGGTCGCTGTTTTCAGTGTTGAAATGTTGAAAGTAAGAGCGAGGGTGCAATTTTTAGTATTGAAATGTTTGAGATAAGTAAATCGTGGGTTTTATGAAAATGTTGAAGCAATGGAAATGGGCAGCTGTTTATCTGTTGAAATTTATTTTAGATTAAATGTTAGATAAGCTAAACGCTACTAATAAATTTGAATAAAAATGCAACTGTTTATCATGTGAAATATAGATGAAATGAGATAAAAATCTATTCAGGAAAATGTAAATCAATGAAAACTGCAGCTAATGCTTATCAAGGAAATGATTAAATTGAAGTTTGAGATATAAAGAGTTCACGAAAGCTGGAAGATCAATGGAAGGAATTTATCCTGTGCAAATGATTAGATGAAGAGTTAGACCAAGTAATCGTAGATTTCATGAAATGTAGGAATGGTATGGGCAGCTACTGTGAAGAGGAGTGACAACTGATTTGAGAAAGAACGAGAGAGAATGATTGAGAGAGGAAGAGAGTGTTTATCTGTAGGACTGATTAGGTGGAAAGTTCTGGTCAAGAAAGCTAGTTGATGATGAAATATAGATACAGGCTACCTAGTATTTAGCTGTTGAGATATTTGAAAACAACAGAGTCGCTGTTTTCAGTGTTGAAATGTTGAAAGTAAGAAGCGAGGCGTGAATTTTTAGTATTGAAATGTTTTGAGATAAGTAAATCGTGGTTTTCACTGTGAAAATGTTGGAAGTAATGGACATGACGCAGCTGTTTTATCTGTTGAAATTGATTTGATTGATTGATTGATTGATAGGACCATCATCATTGCACTTCGATGAGTAACCATGTGTGCTTCGATCTTTTTCTTACACAGATGGATCTCAGCGGCAGTTCACACACTCTGTAGCTCCTGCGAGGGTCCCCTATGTAATTTAGAATCTGTGGTAATTTTGATTAATGGAAAGGGCGCAGTTTTCAGGGTTGAAATGTTGAAGTAAGAGAGGGGCGCAGTTTTAAAAATACAGTTTGGAATGTTATGTTACGTTATGTTATGTTATGCGATCGACGTCACGGCATATTGGGCATTCCCATTCGTGCTCTGTCCTCCGCTGCAGCAGCCATCCTAAAGTCCATTTGCTCACGGTACCCATGAGAAGTTGATTACTATATCTTCTCTCTCTCTACCACGAAGACGACACTGTCTGGCTGTTCAACTTAACGCCTAATTCTCGAATCGTTCCAGTGTCTGAGACCCGCCCATGTCACATAATTGAGAACGTACCGCATTGATGATATCGGCTCTGTCCATACTTCTGCCCACTTGAGTCGGGCATTGTTTGCAAGAGAGTCAGCACGCTCGTTACCCCGCACTCCACATGTCCAGGCGTGTACAGCCAAGTCATTTTCTTGAGATGTGATCTCCGAATGATGTCCACCCATTCCACATGCATACTTCCAGATGCAATCAGTTGAAGCATATTCATCGAGTCTGATATGATGATCGTAGGGTAACCTGTTTCCAACCGACCCCTGAGAGCGTGATGCCCGTCTGCCAGCTCGTTGCGTGACTCGTACATCTCTGTAGCGGGTTAATTCGCGATGGCGAACCACAGATTCCAGACGTGTCGTGGCACCGAACCGAAGTTACGATGTCATGACACTGAAAGCGAACTCTTTGATCGAAAAATACAGTTTGGAATAAAATAGGGGCGTATTTTTCTGTTTTCAAATTACTGAAGTAATGGAGAGGCGCAGTTATTTTATATGTTTAAATATGGGATTGACAGAGAGAGAGAGAGAGAGAGAGAGAGATGTATGAGAAGAGATGTAAAAAGAGAGAGAGAGAGAGAGAGAGAGAGAGAGAGAGAGAGAGAGAGAGAGAGAGAGAGAGAGGGAGAGAGAGAGAGGGTGTTAAAATATAGGAAGCAAGAAAGAAAGGCAGCTGGATTCATGTCTGAAATATTTCAAATTTGCTACCGTAAAAAAACGCCTGAGTGGTTACCGGGTCCCAAATTTGGGTGTAAAGAATAGAACCACTGTTACCTGCCACGCATGTCGTAAGAGGCAACTAAGAGGTTTGGCTGAAATCGGATGCACATGTCCTAAACTGTAGAAGTCTATGCGTTTAGGGGCCTACCAAACCAATGTGCAAACGTATACACGTTCTTGGCAAAGATCAAACATATCACAAAGAGTGATTAAAATTGGTCGTAAAGAACGAACGCAAGAAGAAGAAGCTACCGTAAGCATGGACATTTAATAAAGCAGTGGAAAAATATATGTGCTTTTGAATATAAGTGTTACAGAAGAGTCCTTGTATATCTTGGACAGAGAAGAGAACAAATAGATCTATCCAGAAAGAACTCAAAATCAAAGAAAACTGCTGATGCTACAAATAAGAAAGAGAAAATTGAGATATTTTGGACATATATAAAAGAAATGAAGGGCTGGAGAAGACCATCATGGAAGGAGACATACCGGCAAAGAGAAGAAGAGGAAGACCACGGAGAAGATGATTCAGGATGTAACTGATGGTCTGAACATGACGGCTGCAGAGGCAGGACATCTGGTCTATGAGAGAGAGAAATTCTGAAGGACTGTTGGGGTGGCAAAGTTCTGCTCAGGACAAGCTATTTGATGATGATGATGTGTGTTACTAAATCATACTCCACTACACACGCTCTGACACATGTGTTCAGTCGACCAGGAGGTCATTACTGTGTGTACTATGGCCATATTTCAACACAGGGATATCTTCTATCTAACTTTACCTATCTAACTTAACTAATGTTGGGTATTGCTAGTTAAGTTTCATACTTATCTGTAGTGGTTTTATCTTTGTTTTAGGTTTATCTTCTTATGAACTTATTTGTTATGTTTGTTGAAGTGCGCTAGAAGTTGTTTGCATTGTGTTTGTTTCAGGCGATGATTACAGACCATTGGATGTATCTATCTTTTTATCTATCTTCGTATTCATTGTTTGATTTTCTGTGGATTTATTGTTTGACGAATTTGTGTATTTGATTTCTTTTACCTGTACGTAAGGTAAGGAAACTATCTTACGAGTCTGTGTCTGATGGTCAGATCTTTAGTTTCTATATAAGTTAGTAGTTCTGCTGGTGGTCACAAAAAAAACCGCAATAATGACACTCTTAAAGTGTCTCTGAAATGCTTCGATGTAGATACCACTTGCTGGGAATCCCTGGCGCAAGATCGCCAAATGTGGCGCTGTAACAACACAAGAGGAACTTGCATAGCTGAGAATCGTCGTGCCGTTGAGGCACAGATCCTCAAGGCAGAGCTTGAAGACAGAACCCACCCGCCTGCCCAGCGTGTTCGTAGCGCGTTGGACCGCGGGTGACTAGCCTCTGTGAGTGCGGGTTCAATTCCGCGGGCTGGCAGAAAAGCACAGGTTCCCCAGATTCACGGTGTTCGTGGCACCGAACCGAAGGGTTACGATGTCCATGGCACCGAGCCGAAGAGCTGAAAGTTCAAGTGCTTCTGGATCGGAAAAAAAGACAGAACCACATTTCTAGCCTTGATCATGTATACCCTACCTGTTGTAGGGAATTGTGTTCTAGCATTAGGCTCTACATTCACTTCCACACACCACACACACACACACACACACACCAGAGAGTGCAGCAGCACACGTCAGAGGCTGTTGTCATCATCGTTCCGATGGACGTCTATTGTTATTCTGATAACATAATTTATTATTTCTGCTTATGTCGTCATTGTGTATCTGCATGATTTCTTTTAGTGAAACAGCTTGCACGCTACAGTTCTCGCTCTTTCTACATATGTAGTAATCCAGTGGCGGCCGTATCATTCTTGTTGGTGGGGCCAGACATGAAATTTTCGGAAAAATCATGGTTTCGGTTAGGTTATATTTTAATGTATAAAATAATAAATACACGTTACACCTTATTTTTAGTGAAGCCTGGCCCCACTGGCCCTTAATGGCGAGCCGCCACTGTATGTAACATATTAATTCGATAATTCATTTCTTTTCAGAGTATACCCAACATATCTCTATTTTCTTCTCCTATAACAGTTTTTACTTAGTGGTTGACCAGAAATGTCTCTGATTTCATTCTTTCCTGAATTCGACTCGAACGTATGTTTCCGTGGTCGCAAGGGAAGCAAAGAATAGTACCACTGCAACCTACAAGGCATGTCGTAAGAGGCGACTGATGCAGGACCTAGGAAAGCTACCCTAGTAAATAAAAAGCATCGCAGGAATCGGATGTGCTAACGGATGGGCCTACTGATAAGCCCATAACTGACACAACGTACAATCGCTCTTAGGCTCGGATCACATACAAATCACACAGAATGGTTAATAAGTGGTCGATATGGAGCGCTCGAAGAAGAAGAAGGAGAATTCGATTATGATTCGTCCAGTCTGAACAGAAGTAGTGAGACGAAACTGGTTGAAGGTACTGGTTGGAGGTACTGGTTGGAGGTACTGGTTGGAGGTACTAGTTGGAGGTACTAGTTGGAGGTACTAGTTGGAGGTACTAGTTGGAGGTACTAGTTGGAGGTATTAGTTGGAGATACTAGTTGGAGGTACTAGTTGGAGGTACTAGTTGGAGGTACTAGTTGGAGGTACTAGTTGGAGGTATTAGTTGGAGGTACTAGTTGGAGGTACTAGTTGGAGGTACTAGTTGGAGGTACTAGTTGGAGGTATTAGTTGGAGGTATTAGTTGGAGGTATTAGTTGGAGGTACTAGTTGGAGGTACTAGTTGGAGGTACTGGTTGGAGGTACTGGTTGGAGGTACTAGTTGGAGGTACTAGTTGGAGGTACTAGTTGGAGGTACTAGTTGGAGGTACTAGTTGGAGGTACTGGGGAGGTAATAGTTGGAGGTACTGGTTGGAGGTACTGGGGAGGTACTGGTTGAAGGTACTGGTTGGAGGTACTGGGGAGGTACTGGTTGAAGGTACTGGTTGGAGGTACTGGGGAGGTACTGGTTGAAGGTACTGGTTGGAGGTACTGGGGAGGTACTGGTTGAAGGTACTGGTTGGAGGTACTGGGGAGGTACTGGTTGAAGGTACTGGTTGGAGGTACTGGGGAGGTACTGGTAAAGACAGGGATCAGATAAATCAACTTCATTCGTGTCCCAGGGCACGCAGGAGTCAGGGGTAATGAACAAGCTGATAGATTGGATGGCATGGCTACAATATCAGATGGAACTGCAATGGACCGAAATGACATTCTTAATGCATTGAGAGAGTCGTTCCGAACAGAGGAGTTTCAAGGTTGTGAATCACAGGTTTGATAATACACAGGGGGAAGACCAAGGTCATGAGAATAAATGCTGCAAATGTAAACCAGATTGTGCTGGAGGAAACAGCACTGCAAGATGTAGAATCATACACATACCTTGGAAGCAACATAGACACAGAAGGAGGAACAAACAAAGATGTTAAGATAAGAATACAAAGAGGGAACTTTATTGCATTGAGTAAGATATGGAAGGCAAGGGAGATCAAAACAAACACAAAACTGAGAATTTTCCAGTCAAATGTGAAGTCAGTGCTGTTCTATGGCTCGGAAACATGGAAGACCACAAAGGAAACTATAAGAAAACTGCAGACCTTCATAAATGGATGTTTACGTAGGATAGAGGGACTGAGATGGTATGATAAGATTACAAACGAGGAACTCAGGAGAGAACAAAGCAGATACCAGTGGAGAGAGAGCTCAGGAAGAGACGCTGGCGATGGATAGGACATACATTGAGAAGACCGACCGGAAGCATCGCAAGACAGGCATTGTTTTGGAACCCGCAGGAAAGAGGAGAATGGGAAGGCCTAGGCCAGGCAGACCTGGAGAAGAGAGCTGGAGGCGGATATAAAGAGGATAGGCAAAACATGGAAAGAATTGGAAGGGATGGCAAGAAAAGAGAGGAAGAGATGGAAGAAGTTTGTTGAAGACCTGTGCTCCGATGGGAGTTGAAAGGTGATGATGATGATGATGAATCACAGTCGCTGATCAGATTTGAGAGAGATGTGTGTCGATATTCGTACAGCCCGAAAAGAACGACATACAAAATATGCAAAGAGATTGATTAATCAACATCGAACTGGCGTGTTGGGCCGCTGGACTCGAGCTACGGATTTATTGAGGTGTGTTGGGATCGGGGCAAATATAAACATGTCCTGAATGATATGATGATTGTCCTCATTTAACTGATAACTAATAACTGATAACTTAAGATCCATCAGTAATAAATAACATTCAATATACTATTTAGTTAGTCCTTTTACTCCGTAATTCATTTTACATCCAGACCAGTAACGTATTCTCCATGCGTGCTAAGTGTGCGGTGCACACATATGTCGGGAAAGAAGGAAAATAAAAATAAAGTAATTATTCTGTTAAGTATTCATAATAATATTTACAATCCAGTTCAATAACTATCTTTGCGTAATTGAATATAGTTGGTTCCAAGTAAAATGGAAAATAGGTTAAATAGGATGGGTATATATTCATTTTAAGTGGCAGCACACATATCTCCTATTATTAAGATACACCACTGATCCAGACGCGTTTACTTTGCAATGTATACTAAATGAGCCAATATAGTGGCTTTGCGTCATCTTAATAAATACTATAAGCCTTTATAGCGACTCAGAAGAGCGAATGGGTTAAATATATTTGTTGTACTATTAATAGTTACGATGAAAACTTGGAAAGGTTAAGGACAAAGGGAAAGAAAGTTATCTATTAAAATAATTTTTATATAAATAAATAATAATTTTAATTTTTTTTTCCCGATCCAGAAGCACTTGAGCTGAAAGCTCTTCGGCTCGGTGTCATGGACATCGTAACCCTTCGGCTCGGTGCCACAAACACCGTAAATCTGGGGAACCTGTAGCTTTTCTGCCAGTCCGCGGAGTTGAACCCGCACTTACAGAGGATTAGTCACCCGTAGTCCAACGCGCTACGAACACGCTGGGCACGCGGGCAAATAAATAATAATAAAGCCCATAACCCGTTAGGTCGTAGGAGTGTCACTGTGGAGACATCAGCACAAAAAGCACGCCATGAATCTCTGTCTTCAACTCTCGAACAAGTGGGAGAAACTCTGTCCCGACCAGCTCTTGATGTTGTCAAACCAGGATTTTCTTTGCCCTCCTTTCTTTCTTCCACCCTCAACTGTTCTCTGTAGGATAGTCTTAGAGAATGAGATATGTCTAATCTGTTGTTTGCTGATGACTGTGCCCTCGCTACCAACTCTGTGGAAGAAATGCAGACTTACATGGACAAGTTCTCAATGGCCTGTGATAGGTTTGGTCTCACCATTAACACCAAAAAAAACAGAGGTCATGTTCCAACCCGCCCCTAGAGAACAGTATTACGATCCAGTCATCAACATTAAACATCCAGGTCTCCAGTCAACGGACAACTTTGCTTATCTTGGCAGCCTCCTATCCAGATCGGCAAACATAGATTCTGAGGTCCACAATAGGATATCCAAAGCCAGTGCTGCGTTCGGAAGGTTACGTGTCACTGTGTGGGAACGGAAGGGATAAGCATAGTCACAAAGCTGAAAGCTTACCAGGCCATAGTGCTAACCACGCTGCTGTACGCAAGCGAGACATGGACAGTGTATAGCAGACACGCAAGAGAATTAAACCATTTCCACACAAAGCTGTCTACGCAGAATACTAAAAATAAACTGGCAGGACAAAATTCCAGACAGCGAAGTCCTCACAAGAGTAAAGATCCCAAGCGTCAACACTGTTGCAGAAGCCCAACT
This sequence comes from Arion vulgaris, assembly GCA_020796225.1. NCBI lineage: Eukaryota > Metazoa > Mollusca > Gastropoda > Stylommatophora > Arionidae > Arion > Arion vulgaris. The sequence goes on along the minus strand of CM036774.1, from coordinate 24,753,250 downwards.
GAGATGGGTCGGTCACGTTGCTCGAATGCCTGATAAACGCATCCCAAAACAGTTGATGTATGGCGAGCTTGAAGGGGCAGACGTTTAGCTGGTGGACAGAAAAACGCTTTAAAGACACTCTTAAAGTGTCTCTGAAATGCTTCGATATAGACAATACGTGCTGGGAATCCCTTGCGCAAGATCGCCAAATGTGGCGCTGTAACAACAAAGAGGAACCCGAATAGCTGAGAATCATCGTATTGTTGAGTGACAGAGAAAACGAGCAGCGCGAAAAGACAGAGCACACAACACGCACATGTCTAACCTTGATCATGTATGCCCCACCTGTGGTCGGGGATTCTGTTCTAGGATTGGACTCTACAGTCACCTCCGCACACACCAGAGAGGTGCAACAGTACACGTCTGAGATTGTTGTCATCATCGCTTGCGATGGACGGCTATTATATGTCTAATCACATGCCCGAACCAAACAAGGTTATGCCGTTTCACGATTGTCAAGAGTGGCACTTCTCGACCTGCAAGCTTGTTTATTTGGTCTCTTACATAAATATTCGTCTTATGTTCTATGTAACTAATACGTAGTACCCGTCTATAGGGGCTAGGGAATTGTTATTGAGTGCAGCATACTTGTTAGTGAGCTCACGTCTAAAGCACATGGTTCAGGTTCAATCCACAGTGGACGTTGTATAGTTTTCGGCTCTCAAGGTGGCGTATGTGACTTAGAGGATAGTGACTCAGTCTATTAACCCCAACGTTCTGATTACGAATCATGCTGCGGACAATTTGGTGGCAAATTGTTTCGCGTGGATTTTAACCAAAGGACGATGGCACCACCCGTTCAGAAAGCAATGGCAAACTACTGAACGTAATAATGCATAGAAAAATCACATACAGCGTTAAGCTGGGTTAATTCGCAAAGTCCTATAAATGATATCAATTAACTTTTTTAACGCTCTCAAAGAGTCTATAGCCGAAGAATTGACTTCTTGTTCCGGATGTTACCTATGACTCAACATCTCTCGGAAGAAATGGAACACCACCTGTCGAGCTCATGTCAGCGCAACCTTAAGTGGTTACCAGGAAAAGCATTGAGAAAGTAAAGGTGCCCGCCATGATATTAACCACAACACCCATCGTGTTCTGGTGGTCCCAAAACACGCACATAACAACGTATTTCCTCCTATATACAGCGAGGTTCAGAATGAGAGTTATTCAGTGCTACATAGAACCATTACTGACATACGGATGCTAGTCATGGACAATGAACACACAGATCGAAAAATTTCTGAGGGCCACAGAAATGTGGTTTTATAGAAGAATGATGAGAATCCATGGACTGCTAAAATGATTAATGTTGAGGTGTTGAATGAGATCAAGACACAGAGAAAGCTTATCATCAATATAAGAAAGAGGCATTCATCATTTTACGGGCATGTGATGAGGAGGTTTAGAACACATTGTGACAACCGGTAAAATCGAGGGTAGACGAGACAGAGGGAACACAGAGAGAGAAAATTTTGGATAGCCTGACTTCATGGCACGGTAGAGCGTCAACATCTGATTTGATAGCGAACACCAACAACAGAGATTTGTGGAGATCCATTATCGCCTACGCCAGCGGCACGGCACTGATGATATGATATCGACGTATGAAAAAGGTTCCTTTACTTTTATATGGGCTTGTTGTGCGGTTGTCACTCTTTTGTATACTTCTATAGTGGTCAACAGGATTGATAGAGTTAATCAGAAGTTCATCACGAAGATGGACGGACTTTGACGAGAAAGTCGTCAACACGAAGATGGACGGAGACTTCTGACGAGAAAGTCGTCAACACGAAGATGTACGGACTGTGACGAGAAAAGTCGTTCTACGTAGTACACTTTGTAAGATAAAGATATTGATTAATTGATTAAGCCATCATCGTTGCACTGCAATGAGTAACCTTGTGTGCTCCCAACTCTTTCTTACGCATGAAGATCTCACCGGCATTGCATGAACTCCGTAGCACCGACGTAGGGCCCCGATATAATATAGAAGATGGTGAAAATATTTGTGTATGAATATTTTTATTTTAAGATGGATTTTCCAGCCTGCTCTTCACGATTTGAACTGCCAACCGTTCTTTTACGTGGTCGACTTGAACACGGGACCTACGTTTTATCGTCCGTCTCCGAGATCCGGGATCTCTATAAAAATATACCGATGACTTCACAAGGCAGCGAAGCGAGTACCATTGAATAGAGAGACAAGTACCTAACCTCTACCCCACAGAGAACCAAGTTCAGTAGATACAGGGTGTTCTAGATAAAAGTAGCCCGATGGGCAAATTTTGATTTGTCAATCGGGCTACTTTTATCTTGAACACTCTGTATAATTCAATTGTGGTATATCTGGCAATGAGAAAGCAGACATATTGGTAAAAGTATGCGGCAAACTACCAGGTAGTATGAAGAGATCTAATCTCCAGTCATGCTTCTTATTCAGCTTTATGTTCTAGTTTATTTAATGTTTATTCTGTCTATATGTCTTCTTGATAAAGATCTATGTTCTAGTTTATTTAGTGTTTATTCTGTCTATGTTCTGATAAGATCATGTTCTAGTTTATTTAATGTTTATTCTGTCATATGTCTTCTTGATAAAGATCTATGTTCTAGTTTATTTAGTGTTTATTCTGTCTATATGTCTCCTTGATAAAGCTCTATGATCGAAATGTGGGATTATCGTTAGTTTTATATTTAATTTAACTTTTGCTAACTCATGAATTACTAAAATAATAACGTATAAATTGCAAACATTCATCAACTGGTGTCTGCACAGAATAGAGGAACTAAGATGGTATGATAGTGTCACAAATGAGGAACTTATAGAGAGAACAAGACAGATTCCAGTGAATCAAGAGGTTAAGAAAAGGCGATGGCGCTGGATAGAACACACTTTGCGAAAACTTGAGGGGAATATAACAAGAAGGGTCCTTTCCTGAAACCAACAGAGACAGCAAAAGAAGGGGAGGCCGAGAAATACATGGAGACGAGATTTGGAGGCGGAGATCAACATATAAAGAAGAGCTGGAGGGAGCTGCAGGAGATAGTTAGAGATAGGAAGACTTGGCATGAGTTGGTTGAGGGCCTATGCCCCAATCCGGGTAAAAAGGCAGAGAGAGAGAGAGAGATGTGATACTATACACACGTGTCTTTGTCCTTAAACGCCAATTTACTTAGTATCACCGCAGCCAGTGGCGGCACGTGATCACTTTTGTTGGTGGGGCCAGACAGTATTGTTCGGTTAGGAAATATTTTAATGTATAAAATAATAAATACACGTTACACTTTATTTTTGGTGGGCCCGGCCCCACTGGCCCTTAATCACGAGCCGCCACTGACCGCAGCCTACCCACAATTGTCTCCATATTTGGTCTTGTCTGACTACCTCAGATTTGTACATTTCCGTACATCGCTGAAGAGATGATAGAGAGAAACAGATGATAGAAAGAAACAGATGATAGAAAGAAACGATGATAGAGAATAGAAGAACAGATGATAGAGAGAAACAGATGATGAAGAAACAGATGATAGAGAGAAACAGATGATAGAAGAAACAGATGATAGAGAGAAACAGATGATAAGAGAAACAGATGATAGAGAGAAACAGATGATAGAAAGAAACAGATGATAGAGAGAAACAGATGATAGAGAGAAACAGATGATAGAAAGAAACAGATGATAGAAAGAAACAGATGATAGAGAGAAACAGATGATAGAAAGAAACAGATGATAGAAAGAAACAGATGATAGAGAGAAACAGATGATAGAAAGAAACAGATGATAGAGAGAAACAGATGATAGAGAGAAACAGATGATAGAGAGAAACAGATGATAGAAAGAAACAGATGATAGAAAGAAACAGATGATAGAAAGAAACAGATGATAGAAAGAAACAGATGATAGAGAGAAACAGATGATAGAAAGAAACAGATGATAGAAAGAAACAGATGATAGAGAGAAACAGATGATAGAGAGAAACAGATGATAGAAAGAAACAGATGATAGAAAGAAACAGATGATAGAGAGAAACAGATGATAGAAAGAAACAGATGATAGAGAGAAACAGATGATAGAAAGAAACAGATGATAGAAAGAAACAGATGATAGAGAGAAACAGATGATAGAAAGAAACAGATGATAGAAAGAAACAGATGATAGAGAGAAACAGATGATAGAGAGAAACAGATGATAGAGAGAAACAGATGATAGAAAGAAACAGATGATAGAGAGAAACAGATGATAGAAAGAAACAGATGATAGAAAGAAACAGATGATAGAAAGAAACAGATGATAGAAAGAAACAGATGATAGCGAGAAACAGATGATAGAGAGAAACAGATGATAGAAAGAAACAGATGATAGAAAGAAACAGATGATAGAGAGAAACAGATGATAGAGAGAAACAGATGATAGAAAGAAACAGATGATAGAAAGAAACAGATCATAGAAAGAAACAGATGATAGAAAGAAACAGATGATAGAGAGAAACAGATGATAGAGAGAAACAGATGATAGAAAGAAACAGATGATAGAAAGAAACAGATCATAGAAAGAAACAGATGATAGAAAGAAACAGATGATAGAAAGAAACAGATGATAGCGAGAAACAGATGATAGAGAGAAACAGATGATAGAAAGAAACAGATGATAGAGAGAAACAGATGATAGAGAGAAACAGATGTAAACAAAAAACGACGCCATCGCTCTCAAACTAGACCCATATTTCTTGACACCTTATCAGCAGGTACCCAAGGGTACTCGTGCTGAGCATTCCCATAACTACCAACTTGTACACACGTTTGGTCGGGGTTAACCAATCTAGAACTTTACTATGCATCATTCATTATCTGACCTGTCTAGCTTTGTTAACAGTTTTTGATGTGTGTGTCGAGGGGGTTGTGTAACAAAGAGGGTGGTAATCATCGAGTGTTTTTGAATACTTTGAAGATATTTTTTAGTATTACGATAACGTTGTTAATTGGGAACTCGTGGGGGGAAAAAAACCAACAAAGAATTATATGAGTCAAAATTTGAAGAACTGACAAAGGAATTGAGAAGACTATATAGTAAACGGACCGATTAGTGATATGGTAAATGCAGGTGTTCGCCTGAGTGGTTACATGGGCTCAAATTAGGGGTGTTATGTTATGTTATGTTATGCGATCGACGTCATGGCACATTGGGCATTCCCATTCGTGCTCTGTCCTCCGTTGCAGCAGCCATCCCAAAGTCCATTTGCTCACAGTACCCATGAGAAGTTGATTACTATATCTTTTCTCTCTACCACGAAGACGACACTGTCTGGCATGTCCAAACTTAACACCTAATTTTCGAACTCGTTCCAGTGTCTGAGACCCGCCCATGTCACACAATTGAGACCCACACCATGTCACAACCGCATTGATGATATCGGCTCTGTCCATGCTTCTGCCCACTTGAGTCGGGCACTGTTTGCAAGAGAGTCAGCACGCTCGTTACCCGCACTCCAGCATGTCCAGGCGTGTACAGCCAAGTCATTTTCTTGAGATGTGATCTCGAATGCTGTCCACCCATTCCACCCGCATACTTCCAGATGCAATCAGTTGAAGCATACTCATTAGGGGTGTATAGAATAGAACCACTGGTACCTGCCACGCGTGTCGTAAGAAGCGACTAAGGAGGTTGGGCGTGGAGCTAGCAACCCCACAATGTACAAATCACTAGATAGATACAGAAACCACAACCAGGAATATTCATAGCTTGCCACCCGAGGACAGACCACGCAAGGAGGGACTCATGGCAAGAAAATGGGTAGAGATCTGGAAAAGATCGTCTTGGATATGCAGGCTTTGAAGGCCTTGGTTGTGGACCTGTGCCTCCCTAGGGACGAAGGCTGAAGAAGAAGAAAGAGGAAGAAAGGCAGGTGTTAAATAATGGATCAAGTTCTTAGAAAACACGAGGGGGTTGACTAGAACATATATACAAAAGAATAAGAATAGGGATATAGAAAAAATGACAGCACCAGAAAACTACATACCTTCGTAATTGAAAGTTTACTTAGAATGTCTGTGTCTAAGTGGTTACGCTCTTACTTTGCTAATCAAAGATCGTGTGTTCAAATCCGGACTGCGCCGTTCTGTTCAAGAGTGGTTTTTTTCTTCCTTAGACCCATTGGATTATCGCCGGGGCTACGGAATTCGTGCTCTGTACAATACTCTCGGTAGATGATATGTCATGTCGGGAGAGGAACCTAGCCATATGGGGTAGAACCCGGTGCAGTGAAGTCAATTGTGCTGTGTACACTTTTTCCAGAACTTTTTTTGCCGTATCTTTAGTTGTGTACACTTTTTATGTCAGCTGTAATTTTCTTGAGAAAACAGTCCACAGTCAACATTTCTCTTCTTCAGTGTCTAAATTGAGTTTGTCAAACTGAACACTAGCAAAGAAAGAATTGTGTTAAGTAGTTTAAACAGTTAGATGTGTTGTTATGAAGTCAACTGTTATTTGGAGCACATCTCTAAGTATGTGTAGTTTTGAGTGTATTGACTTAGCTAAGCGAGGCTTGGTAGGTCGCTTAACAACCAAAGTATTATCGGAAGGCATAACCATCATATATATATATATCTCTCGCGATCACCTAAAAGACCCATGTACCAGATCTCTCCATAAATTCATTCATGTGGAAATCTGATTTATGAAGCCTTAGCATGGGTGGGTTTTGTCACATCTTCAGTGCCATTTGGAGCTCTGGTGCTTATCCTTCGGCGATGTGTCCGGATTCAGCCAGCGTTTAATGGGTTCGCTCTCCGTTAGCATTTGGCTGTCCCCAGCCGACCTGCAAGGCAGCAGGTTGACTTCTACACATCTAGGACACGTGCATCCGATTTCATCCAAACCTCCTTAATCGCCGCCTCTACCGACATGCGGGGCAGGTAACAGTAGTTCTATTCTTTACACTCCAAATTTGGGCCCCGGTAACCACTTGGATGGGCATCATATGTAATCGTGAGATGCATGATACTATGATTTCTGGTGCGCCTTGTGGCATAATATCGTCTATATCAGCACCCTTTCTGAGGGAGAGAGAGGGAGATCGCATCCCCTGAACTCCTTATTCAAGCTAAAGCAAATACAGCCTGTCAGCAACGGTCAGTGGCGAAACATCGGACGCCATCCCACTCCAGCAAGGCCATTCATCGGACGACATCCCACTCCAGCAAGGCAATTCATCGGACGCCACCCCACTCCAGCAAGGCCATTCATCGGACGACACCCCACTCCAGCAAGGCCATTCATCGGACGCCACCCCACTCCAGCAAGGCCATTCATCGGATGCCATCACACTCCAGCGAGGCCATTCATCGGACGCCACCCCACTCCAGCAAGGCCATTCATCGGACGCCACCCCACTCAACAAGGCCATTCATCGGATGCCATCACACTCCAGCGAGGCCATTCATCGGATGCCATCTCACTCCAGCAAGGCCATTCATCGGATGCCATCACACTCCAGCGAGGTCATTCATCGGATGCCATCACACTCAGCAAGGCCATTCATCGGACGACATCCCACTCCAGCAAGGCCATTCATCGGACGCCATCTCACTCCAGCAAGGCCATTCATCGGACAACATCCCACTCCAGCAAGGCCATTCATCGGACACACATTTCATCCAATGATATGCATATCCCGTGTGCATAATTTGAAGACACGAACCGGCACAAAACACAGGAATAGGAGTGGATTGTCCAAGTTCACCGCAAACACGATCTATACACGACCGCTTGCCACCATCTTGAAACTGAAAAACTCATTGAAAGGTCTCACTGACTAATGATATTGCAAAACGGTTCTTAAATTGTAGGTCAAGACCTAAAGACAAGAGGAGAACGTTGAATAGAACATGCATTGAAAGAACTTTTTTTCTTTTCTCTGCTCTGTTTGCCTACATGCACAGCATCAGGATAAGAAGAGATTCATAGAACGGGTTTTAGTGTGTGCTTCTCTAATCCTGTTTTGCCTCACAGCGTCAGGATAAGAAGAGATTCATAGAACAGGTTTTAAAAGTGAACACTTCGTAAATAGTGTTTTTCGCCGCTTCTGATATCTCTGAGTTCCTATTTTGAGTGGACGACCTTTTGCTTTGTATCCTCTGTATTAGAGTAACATTGCCCTTTGAGGCGCAGTCTGTTGGTAATTTGCTAATGTTGCCGAACCATTTAAATTGTTGTTTCTTGACGTAGTTTAGTACTGATGTTGTACACATTTATTGTCTCGGATGTCTTCATTACTAAACCGGCCTCTTCTTGTTATTCCCAGAATTCTGTGTAAACATTTCATCTCTGTCGTGACTAGTTTTCTTCAATCATTTGATGTCAGCGTCCTTACGTAAATTAAAAGCTTCCGAAAAAACAAATAGACAAACACGGGACTCGAACCACTTACCTAGTCCTTACGACACCAATCGCCTAGCCTAGCAATACAAGCGTCCTTACGTTATATTAAAAGCTTCCAAAAAAACAAATAGACAAACACGGGACTGTTTAATACCTGTACCTGTTTATTTGTTGATGTCAGCGTCCAGGTTTAGCACTGACAACATAATGTTGGGAGAAAATTGTGTCGAACAAAAATATATTACATTCATAGAACCAGATTATGATATAGTAAGCTGGGTCTTTAACATGAGTACACGCCCGTCTGCCCAGCGTGTTCGTAGCGCGTTGAACTACGGGTGACTATCCCTCTGTGTGTGCGGGTTCAATTCCGCGGGATGGCAGAAAAAGCCACAGATTCCCCAGATTTACGGTGTTCGTGGCACCGAACCGAAGGGTTACGATGTCCATGGCACTGAGCCGAAAGCTGAAAAGCTCAAGTGCTTCTGGATCGGAAAAAAAAAAAAAAAAAAAAAAATGAGTACACATTCTAAAGAAAAGTGTCACCGTGTTTGCTAGAACATGCATTAAAATGACAGAATAATGATATAGCAAGACAGATCATTTTCTGGAACCCACATGGAGAGGTTAACAGAGAAGAAAAAAAGAAGCAACTTGTCGAAAATGAAACAGGAAACGGATAGTAATTAACTGAATAGAAATGAAAAGATAGCAGAAATATGAATTATATTTTATTTAGTCCTCTGCTCCACAGGAAACTGGCAGGAATGTTATTATTTTTATATTATATTACTATTATCTTCTACAGCTGACGAGAAACAGTAGGATTTGTGCATGTAGGAAGTGTTTCTTGTTTAGGAATTGATTGAATTTGATTAGACGTTCGAGATTGCAATATGTGAGTATATTTATGTTCTGTGGACATATGTTTGTATGTGTGTTTGTATGTGTGACTGTATGTTTGTATGTGTGTTTGTATGTGTGACTGTGTGTTTGTATGTGGGACTGTGTGTTTATATGTGTGACTGTGTGTTTATATGTGTGACTGTGTGTTTGTATGTGTGACTGTGTGTTTGTATGTGTGACTGTGTGTTTGTATGTGTGACTTTTGTTTTATGTGTGACTGTGTGTTTGTATGTGTGACTTGTGTTGTTTGTGTGACTGTGTGTTTGTAGTGTGACTTGTGTTTGTTTGTGTGACTGTGTGTTTGTATTTTTAATGTGTGACTGTGTGTTTGTATGTGTGACTGTGTGTTTGTATGTGTGATCTTTGTTTTTTATTGTATGTGTGACTTTTTTTGTGTTTGTTTATGTGTGACTGTGTGTTTGTATGTGTGACTGTGTGTTTGTGTTTGTTTATGTGTGACTGTTTGTTTGTGTGACTGTGTGTTTGTAGTGTGTGACTGTGTGGGATTTTTTGTACTTGTGTGTATGTGTATTTATATATGTGAACCCACCTGCCCAGCGTGTTCGTAGCGCGTTGAACGAGGGATGACAAGCCCCCTGTGAGTGCGGTTCAATTCCACGGGCTGGCAGAGAAGTCACAGGTTCTCCAGATTTACGATGTCCATGGCACCGAACCGAAGAGCTGAAAACTCAAGTGCTTCTGGATAGGAAAAAAAATATATATATATATATATACAGTGGCGGCTCGTGATCATTTTTGTTGGGGGGGCCAGACATTTTTTCCGGATAAATCATGGTCGTTTGTTGCTATATTTTAATTTATATAAATAATAAATACACGTTATACATTATTTTTGGTGGGTCCCGACCCCACTGGCCCTTAATGACGAGCCGACACTGTATATATGTATATATATATATATATATATGTGAAGATGTATATACCATGGTTTCGTATGTAATGTATGTATGTAAATATGTAGACAGGCAGTTATGTATGTATGTATGTATGTATGTATGTATGTATGTACGAACAAAAAAATATGCTACGTAAATCAACATCAGCTGATAAAAGTCTAAATAAAATATGGAACTGCAAGTTATATAGTATTAAAACTAAATTACATATTTTTAATTCAAATGTTGTATCAATCCTAACATATGCCAGCGAGAGTTGGAAAATGACTAAAGATATAGAAAGCAAGTTGAATGCTTTTGAAAATAGATATCTGCGAAAAATAATGAATATAAAATGGAACCAATTCAGAAGAAGTGATGAAATCAGAGAAATGTCTGGTCAACCACTAGTGACAACTGTTATAAGAAAGAGAAGATGGAGATATGTTGGACATACCTTGAGAAGAAATGTCTGGTCAACCACTAGTAACAACTGTTATAAGAAGAGAAGATGGAGATATGTTGGGCATACTCTGAGAAGAAATGATCAAAGAATACCAAAGCAGGCATTGAAGTGGGAGGCGAATGATACAAGATAGAAAGGACTCCCTAGGGAGACCCTGAAACAGACTTTATTGAGAGTCAAGAAATATCGGACTCAATTCCATAGAGGAGATTGAGCGAGTTGTCCAGGTAAGAGCTTGGTTGGTCTCGGTCAGAGGCTAGGTGCTCGCTACTCGTTCTATATGTACCCTGTTCGCTCCCTCGGGAAGCTATCCGGATATTTGTCCAGAGATACCTGATCTCAGTGTAGACGAGATAGAGTTTATAGTCATATCGGAGACGAACGATAAAACTTAGGTCCCGTGTTCTATTTCAGCTAATTAGAGAACCCATTTTAGTTAAAAATCGAGAACAGCAGGCTGGAACACCACTGCCCGAACAAAATTCATTAGAAATATTTTCAAAAAAGTACTCACAATATATTTTTAGCATCTTCTAATTTGCGTCGGGGATCCTCGTCGGTCCTAACGACTTCGTGAACTGCCGCTGAGATCTTTCTGCGTAAGAAAGAGATCGAATCACACATGACTGCTCACCAAAGTGCAATAACGATGGTTCTATCAATCAATCAATCATTCAGGATAGAACGTCATGGAGAAATTATTTTCAAACCATATGTAACGTATAACTGTACAAGAGGAATATAATACAACTATTGTATTCTATTATCGTTTTATATATGTTCTCTTGATTGATTGATTGATTAATTGATTGATTGATCTCTTGAATAACTATGCATCTCTTTCTCTCTTATCTTCTTTGTTTCTCTTCTTGGTTGATTGATTGATTGATTGATAGGACCATCATCATTGCACTTCGGAGAGTAACCATGTGTGCTCCGATCTCTTGCTTATAAAGGAAGATCTCAGCGACAGTGCACGAGTTGCGTAGCACCGGTGAGAGTCCCCGATGTAATTTAAAAAGATGGTGAAAATATTTTGTAAGAAATTAAAAAAAAATATTTCTTATTAATTTTGCCCAGGCAACGACTCTCTAGCCTGCTTTTCTTGATTTTGAATTACCAAGGGTTCTTTCTTGTATGTGCTCAACATGAGCACGGGAGCTACGTGTTAACGTCCGTCTCTGATAGGACTAGGAAAACAATCTCAACTTCACTGAGATCAAGTGTCACTTTAAAAATATACCGATGGCTCAACGAGGGAGCGAACCTGGTACCTTTGGCACGGGAGACGAGTACCTAACCTCTACGTCACAGATACCCTCTGTTTCCCTTCTTATCTTGCTATAGCTCTCTGTCTCCCTTCTCCTAGCTGTTCTCTGTCTGCCTTCTCCTAGCTGTTCTCTCATCTGTTAACATCTACACGTCTCTTTGTCATCTTCTTTCCCCTGACCTTATTTCCCTCCATATGATTCTTCCCGTCACAAATGACGAGCTTATGGAGAAAACAAGACAGATTCCAGTGAACTAAGAGGTTAAAAAAAGACGCTGGCGCTGGATATGACACACTTTGCGAAAACCTGAGGGGAATATAGCAAGAATGGTCTTTCCTGGAACCCGCAGGGACAGCGAAATAAAGGGAAGCCGAAAAATACATGGAGACGGGACTTGGAGACAGAGATCAACAATATAAATAATACCTGGAGGGAGCTGCAGGAGATAGCTAGAGATAGGAAGAGTTGGCATGAGTTGGTTGAGGGCCTATGCATCAATCCGGGTTAAAAAGGCAGAGAGAGAGAGAGATGATTCTTCCCCTCATTCGATCACTTTCTTTCTCTCTCCTACACATACCCAAACACTCACTCTCTCTCTTTCTGTCTGTCCCTTTCTCCCGTAAAAATTAAACAATTATACTGTAATCAAAAATCACACCTGGTATAACACCTGTCATTACCTGGCGCGACACTTCTCTCATTACCTATCCCACCTGTAATATACCTGTCCTATGCCTCTAATTTTCAATTCATTTGAATATCAAACCAGATATTTGTATTATCATGTCCTTGTCATTGACGCTCTAAATTAGATACGTTATTGATGTCTCCCGTCCGATGCAGCTTCATGCTCTCCTTTATTTGATTTTACTGTCAAGTCTAGTTAAATTTCAGCATAAGACAATATAGATCAGTGGTTCTATTCTTTTTGAAGTTGTGACACACTTGAAGTTCTAACAGGTTACCCATAAGATTATCATATCAGACTCAATGAATTTGTAGCGAACAAGTTTCTATATTCCGCCTCCGTACCGGCCATAAAAAGCGTCGTGTCCACATGTTTAACAAATTTAAAATTGGCACAACTAGCCTGTGCCCCTGCGAAAAGGCAGACATGACGGCAGAGCAGATACTGCAAGATTGCCAACTGATAGCAGGCCTAAGAAAAGAAACATGGCCCGAAAACACAGAGCTTCATGAGAAGCTGTACGGAGGACGGAGTCCCTTAAAACCACGGTAACATTCATGATAAAATCTGGTTTCATTGGTCTAGGCGGGGATCGAGAGAGAGATACTCGATGAATATGCTTCAAATGATTGACTCTGTGAATGGGTGGACATCATTCGGAGATCACATCGCAAGACAATCACTTGGCTGTACACACCTGGACATGCTGGAGTGCGGGGTAACGAGCGCGCTGACTTTCTTGCAAACAATGCCCCAACTCAAGTGGGCAGAAGTATGGACAGAGCCGATATCATCAATGCGGTACGCTCTCAATTATGTGACATGGACAACTCTCAGACACTGGAACAAGTTCGAGAATTAGGGGTTAAGTGTGGACATGCCAGACAGTGTCGTCTTCGTGGTAGAGAGAGAAGATATAATAATCAAGTTCTCATGGGTACTGTGAGCAAATGGACTTTGGGATGGCTGCTGCAACGGAGGACAGAACACGAATGGAAATGCCCAATATGCCATGACGTCGATCGCATAACATAACATAACTTGAAGTTCTATGAAAAAATTATAGGCGCACAATAAACAAAAACTTAATAAATAAGATGCAAAAAAGCAAAGAAATACAGATATAATTGGAAAATGCAATACACCTTTATTCATCATTTAATTTATGCCTATGAGAAGAATGGACCTGATGTGTCTTGACAATTTTTTTATCCTGGTGCCTGCTGGTACCGTGTTGCCGATCCCTGATCTGGGATTTCCTAGGCCGCACCTAGAAATGTCAACGGGCACACTCGTGCATCTGGGCATACGCTTTGAGAACCACTGGTATAGATTAGGGTAGACTTGCAACGTTTGTTGTTGGTTGCTGTAATTGCTTCGTGTGATCAGATCACGGGAAATTGAGTGCTGGTAGTAGCATACTTTGAGTATTTTGTCTGCTGTCTTTATCTGCTTCTTCTTCTTCCAACGTTTTTCAGACATCGACTACTTGACTTATTCTTCTCTGTTCCTCATGGAGCATAGGGTCTCAAACGTTGTTTGCCACTTTTCTCGGCCCCTGGCTATTTTCTTTAACCCTTTCGCTGCTACATACTTTCCGAAGGCTGAGCTAAAATAGCTACTTTGTTTATAGGTCATAAACGTGAATGTACGCCTATAGCAATGACAGTAGCAATGTATAACGTGTTAACACGACTTTAGAACACAGAGTAGAATACCAAAGAAGTGTTATTGCGTCTTTAGAAGTGAATGGGAAACGTTATATACGTCCTTAGCAGCTAAAGGGTTAAGTTCTAGGATAGTCGAGCCTCCTTCAGTTCCTCAAGAAGACTTCGTCTTCAGATCTGTTTAGGACGTCCTCTTTTCCATTGTTCTTGTGAGTTCCACTCAAGTGCTTGTCTAGTGACACTCGACTGTGTCTTCCGTATGGTATGCCCAACCCATCGTCACTTTCTCCTCTTAACCTGGGTGAGCATGGGTTCCTGTCTCGTTCTTATCCATAGGTCTGTGTTTGCAGCTCTGTCATACCATCTCAGTCTGAGAATCAGCCGAAGACATCCGTTGACAAAGGTCTGAATCTTATTTGTATTTAATTTCGTGGCTCGCCACATTTCCAAGCCATACAGCAACACAGATTTCACATTTGAGCTGAATATCATGAGCTTGTTTTCATGGACATGGCAGTAGATTTTCACACTGTGTGCAAGATAGCAAAGGCTTAGACATCGATTTGTATACTTTTAAAGTAGTAGTGGTCAACTGGAGTATGTGTACATCTCCATATAGCTTGTCTTGGACTGAGATTATGTCAGACCTACCATCACGAGGATGGCCAAAACTTACTGCGGAAGAGGTTGGCACAAACGGGGAAGCAGAAATCATAGGAATTATATCCTACAGAACTGCCTCCAGTATGCAGACTTGAGAAGAAAGAGGTGGCCCACTTACACTAGTGTCCAAGACAAACTGTATGGCGTGGCTGATAATCTGAGGCAGACGGCTGCCTTTATTAGAGAATCCGAAATCCCAATCTAGTGAGAACGCGGAAGAAGAGGAAGGATTGAGATTGACTTGTATACTTCTAAAGTAGTTAGTGGTCAACTGCAGTCTGGGTACACCCCCATATAGCTTGTCTTGGACTGACATAGGAGCTGGCCATGTGGGTTTTCTCTCTGTTCAGTGTATGTTGGACATTCTTGCAGGATGTGTGTCTGTGTCACCTTGCTGGTACCACATGTGTACATGTCTGTATTGCATATTGTGTACTTGTTAAACAGATGGTACCTCAACCTATTGTACCCTATTCCTAGCCATAAAATGACAACCTGTTCTTCTATTGAGTTGGTGTATGCATCATCTTTTTCATGACCTGGGTTATCTCTCACCCATTTGTTCTTGTATACACGGCCTTTTTCGTCTTTACATGCGGTCAATGCCCGCCTGTCCAGCGTGTTCGAAGCGCGTTGGACTACGGGTAACAAGTCCTCTGTGAGTGCGGGTTCAACTCCGCGGACTGGCAGAAACGTCACAGGTTCCCCAGATTTACGGTGTTTGTGGCACCGTACCGAAGGGTTACGATGTCCATGACACCGAACCGACGAGCTTTCAGCTCAAGTGCTTCTGGAGCGAAAAAAAAAACACACAAAAACATGCGGTCAATTGACAAGTATTTTAACCAACGATACACTGACCATACAGAGACACTCCAATGATACATTCACCAAAGAATGACACACTCAATGATACACTGAACAAATAATGACAAACTCAACGATACACTGACCAAAGTGAGAGAAACTCAACGATACACTGACCAAAGTGAGACAAACTCAACGATGCACTGACCAAAGTGAGACACACTCAACGATACACTGACCAAAGTGAGACAAACTCAACGATACACTGACCAAAGTGAGACACACTCAACGATACACTGACCAAAGTGAGACAAACTCAACGATACACTGACCAAAGTGAGACACACTCAACGATACACTGACCAAAGTGAGACACACTCAACGATACACTGACCAGAGTGAGACAAGCTCAACGATACACTGACCAAAGTGAGACAAACTCAACGATACACTGACCAAAGTGAGACAAACTCAACGATACACTGACCAAAGTAAGACACACTCAACGATACACTGACCAAAGTGAGACAAACTCACCGATACACTGACCAAAGTGAGACAAACTCAACGATACACTGACCAAAGTGAGACAAACTCAACAATACACTGACCAAAGTGAGACAAACTCAACGATACACTGACCAAAGTGAGACACACTCAACGATACACTGACCAAAGTGAGACACACTCAACGATACACTGACCAAAGTGAGACAAACTCACCGATACACTGACCAAAGTGAGACAAACTCAACGATACACTGACCAAAGTGAGACACACTCAACGATACACTGACCAAAGTGAGACACACTCAACGATACACTGACCAAAGTGAGACAAACTCACCGATACACTGACCAAAGTGAGACAAACTCAACGATACACTGACCAAAGTGAGACACACTCAACGATACACTGACCAAAGTGAGACACACTCAACGATACACTGACCAAAGTGAGACAAACTCAACTATACACTGACCAAAGTGAGACAAACTCAACGATACACTGACCAAAGTGAGACACACTCAACGATACACTGACCAAAGTGAGACACACTCAACGATACACTGACCAAAGTGAGACAAACACAACGATACACTAACCAAAGTGAGACAAACTCAACGATACACTAACCAAAGTGAGACAAACTAAACGATACACTGACCAGTGACAGCAGAATAAAAAACATACAATTTAATAAAAACGAAAATCTCAGATAACATTCCGGGTCAACGAAACGAAAGAAAAACAAAATACCGAATAAAGTGGAACGAATTTGTCCGACTTCTATGTCGGTTAACGACCAAGGAAAACAAGAATGCAACAGAAGAACAAAAACACTACGACCAAGGAAAAGAAGAATGCAACAGAAGAACAAAAACACTACGACCAAGGAAAAGAAGAATGCAACAGAAGAACAAAAACACTACGACCAAGGAAAAGAAGAATGCAACAGAAGAACAAAAACACTACGACCAAGGAAAACAAGAATGCAACAGAAGAACAAAAACACTACGACCAAGGAAAAGAAGAATGCAACAGAAGAACAAAAACACTACGACCAAGGAAAACAAGAATGCAACAGAAGAACAAAAACACTACGACCAAGGAAAACAAGAATGCAACAGAAGAACAAAAACACTACGACCAAGGAAAACAAGAATGCAACAGAAGAACAAAAACACTACGACCAAGGAAAACAAGAATGCAACAGAAGAACAAAAACACTACGACCAAGGAAAACAAGAATGCAACAGAAGAACAAAAACACTACGACCAAGGAAAACAAGAATGCAACAGAAGAACAAAAACACTACGACCAAGGAAAACACGAAAGCAACAGAAGAACAAAAACACTACGACCAAGGAAAACAAGAATGCAACAGAAGAACAAAAACACTACGACCAAGGAAAAGAAGAATGCAACAGAAGAACAAAAACACTACGACCAAGGAAAAGAAGAATGCAACAGAAGAACAAAAACACTACGACCAAGGAAAACAAGAATGCAACAGAAGAACAAAAACACTACGACCAAGGAAAACAAGAATGCAACAGAAGAACAAAAACACTACGACCAAGGAAAAGAAGAATGCAACAGAAGAACAAAAACACTACGACCAAGGAAAACAAGAATGCAACAGAAGAACAAAAACACTACGACCAAGGAAAACAAGAAAGCAACAGAAGAACAAAAACACTACGACCAAGGAAAAGAAGAATGCAACAGAAGAACAAAAACACTACGACCAAGGAAAACAAGAATGCAACAGAAGAACAAAAACACTACGACCAAGGAAAAGAAGAATGCAACAGAAGAACAAAAACACTACGACCAAGGAAAAGAAGAATGCAACAGAAGAACAAAAACACTACGACCAAGGAAAGAAGAATGCAACAGAAGAACAAAAACACTACGACCAAGGAAAACAAGAATGCAACAGAACAAAAACACTACGACCAAGGAAAACAAGAATGCAACAGAAGAACAAAAACACTACGACCAAGGAAAACAAGAATGCAACAGAAGAACAAAAACACTACGACCAAGGAAAACAAGAATGCAACAGAAGAACAAAAACACTACGACCAAGGAAAACAAGAATGCAACAGAAGAACAAAAACACTACGACCAAGGAAAACAAGAATGCAACAGAAGAACAAAAACACTACGACCAAGGAAAACAAGAATGCAACAGAAGAACAAAAACACTACGACCAAGGAAAACAAGAATGCAACAGAAGAACAAAAACACTACGACCAAGGAAAACAAGAAAGCAACAGAAGAACAAAAACACTACGACCAAGGAAAAGAAGAATGCAACAGAAGAACAAAAACACTACGACCAAGGAAAACAAGAATGCAACAGAAGAACAAAAACACTACGACCAAGGAAAACAAGAATGCAACAGAAGAACAAAAACACTACGACCAAGGAAAACAAGAATGCAACAGAAGAACAAAAACACTACGACCAAGGAAAACAAGAATGCAACAGAAGAACAAAAACACTAAAATTTGTTAGTTTATTTTCTAAACAAAAAAACCGATAATGTACTTTTCGAAATATCTCCAAAACGATTACTTAGAAAAACTTTAAAAAAAATTATCCGAACATGTCGAAGCTGTTGCGAAACGAAATGGCTAATTGTTGTTTATTCTGGAAAGACATTTTAGAAGTGTCAACTCTTTTATTCCGTGCCTTTTTTTAAAACTTTTCTTTCTTCTTCTTCTTGCTTTCTTTCTTTTCTTCTATCCTGGTTTGCCTTACAGCGAGATGAGACGATAAGAAGAGATTGAGTCTCTGTCGCTAAGCCCTTTGCCTTGTGAGTCGAAGGTCGTGGATTCAAATCCGGACAGGCCGTTCTGTTCATGAATTCAGTTTTTTCCTGAGACCCCTAGGATTGTTGCTGGAGCTACGGAGTTCGTGCTTTGTGCAATAGTCTCGGCAGGTGGCGTGTCATGTCTGCGAAGAGGGACCGAGCCGTATGGGATAAAACCCGGTGCAATGAAGTCAATACTTCGGCTTTAAACCCCTTTATGAAGAGATTTATAGAACGGGCTGTGTGTGGTTCATAGACAGTGTCTTTCATCGCATCGAATCGTCCAACCATTTATCTGGACTTGGAGAAGAATCGAATCGTCCTTCGGTTCAATATGAACCATTTATCTGGACTTGGAGAAGAATAAAATCGCCCTTCGGTTCAATATGAAGCATTTTATCTGGACTTGGAGAAGAATCGAATCGTCCTTCGGTTCAATATGAAGCATTTATCTGGACTTGGAGAAGAATTGAATCGTCCTTCGGTTCAATATGAAGCATTTATCTGGACTTGGAGAAGAATCGAATCGTCCTTCGGTTCAATATGAAGCATTTATCTGGACGTGGAGAAGAATCGAATCGTCCTTCGGTTCAATATGAAGCATTTATCTGGACTTGGAGAAGAATCGAATCGTCCTTCGGTTCAATATGAAGCATTTATCTGGACTTGGAGAAGAATCGAATCGTCCTTCGGTTCAATATGAAGCATTTATCTGGACGTGGAGAAGAATCGAATCGTCCTTCGGTTCAATATGAAGCATTTATCTGGACTTGGAGAAGAATCGAATCGTCCTTCGGTTCAATATGAAGCATTTATCTGGACGTGGAGAAGAATCGAATCGCCCTGCGGTTCAATATGAAGCATTTATCTGGACGTGGAGAAGAATCGAATCGCCCTGCGGTTCAATATAAACCATTTATCTGGACGTGGAGAAGAATCGAATCGCCCTGCGGTTCAATATGAACCATTTATCTGGACGTGGAGAAGAATCGAATCGCCCTGCGGTTCAATATAAACCATTTATCTGGACGTGGAAAAGAATCGAATCGTCCTGCGGTTCAATATGAAGCATTTATCTGGACGTGGAAGAAGAAGAAGACGAATCACGTCATCAAGGCCACCAGCGACCTGCTGTAAAGGGACGCGTTGAACTAAAAGAGATAACGAAGTCCAGCTGTAATATATAACACAGAGTAATAAATACATTCTTTCAAGTAAAAAGAATAGGAATAGAACTGGTTTATATACAAGAGATCGATATGGGGCGTTCAAAGAAGAAGAAACTCTTAGGCTCAGATCACATACAAATCACAAAGAGTGGTTTAACAAGAGATCGATATGGAGCGTTCAAAGAAGAAACTCTTAGGCTCAGATTACATACAAATCACAAAGAGTGGTTTAACAAGAGATCGATATGGAGCGTTCAAAGAAGAAACTCTTAGGCTCAGATTATATACAAATCACAAAGAGTGGTTTAACAAGTGGTCGATATGGAACGTTCAAAGAAGAAAAACGCATAATAAGATTGCATTTAATATCCCCAAATCTGACCCATTAACCCTTATTCGCCTCATCACCTCCTTGACATCAACAAAACTGTGACAATTTTAACCCTACTTGCTCTGAGATTAGCAAATGGATCTCATTAACTATAATTTCGCCAAATTTAGCGTGAGTGGGCGTGGTTATGTCTAATTACTTTAACATCAGAGAGATGGTCACCATAACCTTTGCAATGTTGCATCGTTAAGTAACATTTTGGGCTGAGCATCTGTGTTGAGAGAAGCAAGGTTTTCAAAGAGAAATCTGTTCCCGATCTTTCTCTCTATACACCGCCTCTCTCTCCCCACATGCTTGTTCTCCAACACATGAGTGTACTCTCACACACGCTATTTCTCTTCATACATCCTTGTTTTCCCACACCCTTTCCTTCCATACACACGCTTGT